>CATIWR010011982.1:0-28557 GCA_949677035.1 Omphalea diandra
TATATATATATATATATATATATATATATATATATATATGTAGGGGTTTCTGTAGGGTAAATGTGCTTTTACATTATCTTCAAAAAATAAAAAACAAAGAGTCACATTAATCCCTAGTGCTAGCATACTAATTATTTTCAAAAGAGTTTGCTTAAATGGATACCGACAAAGGACGTTAATTATTATAGCAGTGTCTAAATCCTATGTTCTACACTCTAAGCTTTAGGTTAAGAATTATTAGTGTAAACCCCCTCTCTACCTTCTAAAATCTTTCCATCTCTTATCCAAATTGGTAAGATTATATATCACTTTCATTAATCTAATTGAACCATATAGATCCTTCGTAGGTTTCTGATAGTTCTTTATTATTGGTATTTTTAGAGCTAGTTTTATTGTTAATTAAGTCTAAATTTAAAAAATACTAGATAATGTCTCACTTTTGACTTGTATTTTGTAATTTTATAGGAAATCCTAAAAATTTGAGCTTATTGATGAATTATAAGAGTTTTCTGGGTAGAATTGTGTAGTTTTTGAAGTTCAGAGATCAAAATAAAAATTTGGCAATTAGGGACTAGTTCTGATATTTTTCTTACATAATTTGAGTACAATCTTCATTTAAATTAGGAAGAGCCCGTGCAAAAGAGGTAGAGTTTATGTTTCACCAGGTCCTATTCAAAATAAGAGAGTTTATCGTTAGTTTCTTTTTCCTAATTGGTGAAGGATTCCTAATTATTCCTATTTTAAAGGGGGAATAAGAGATTATAAATATGGGAGAAAGTTTTTATTTTGGGATAATAATATTTTTTAATGAGAGTTTTTGTTTATTTTATTTTTCTAGAGAAAAGTCTTTTATTTTATTTTTACTTTTCTGGAGAAGAAACTGTCCACAAACGGGGAATTATTGGTCATCCATCAAACTTGAAGAGAATTGAAGAATACAAGGGTTTTATCATGAAAACTTTTCTATTTTATTTGATTTTTATTTTGATGTTGGTTAGTAATTCAATTATGAACTAAATTAGTTAGGTACTTGGGTATGATGAACTCTAAGATGAGTTTTGAATTGTGATTTTTTAGATAATATAATATTTTCATTATTTTATGGAATTCAATTGTGTTTGTTTTTATTTCCTTGAATTGATATATCTAGAATATTGATTCTTGTCTTATAATTCTTTAAACTTAGATTGAGAAATCAAGTTATTGAATAGATTTAGCATAATTGAAAGGAGTTTCATGTACCCCTAGAGATAGGATAACATAAATCTTTCGGATTAGGGTCAAACCTAATAGTGCAATTCAAAGAACTACAATGCAATTTTAGGGGTTTTAATTAAGAAGAGATTCCAATCAATCAACCTAGAATTAAATTTTAATGATCTTGAGAAGGACTTTAATATACTAAAGAGATTTCCACAGTTCCATAAATATTGAATTAGATTATATTGTTGGAAAATTAATTTCTTCACAAGTCTTAGGGGGATTCAATACTTGAGTGTCATTTGTCATACTGGTCACCTTTTTCCCATTCTCTAGTTCATATTTTCATTATTCTACTTTGTCGAATTAATTTATTTTAGTTATTAATTAGTTAATTAATTCACTTAAATTTACTAGCTAAATAATAAAGAAAGAGCTAATACTAGTATTTTTAGTCCTTGAGGGATCGACACTCGATACTCATACACTATACTATACTGGATGGTGCACTTGCCTACTCGATCTATAGGTGTTGGGCTTGAACCGTATCAGTTTCTTATATAGAAAATTTTGTTTTCCTTTGTGCTCATTCTACAAAACCCAACATTGTGTTCATAATCTGCTTAAATGAATTCATATTCTAATTTGCTTGTTCACATCATTATGTTCTTCCATTAATGCTAATACATTCCATTGATTTGTGTTATGATTCATTACATGCTATAAGCATAAGGTTTTAGGTCATAGGATATAAGCTTAATAATTAAAACTATTGGAGAGAAATTGTAAAAGAAAAAAGAACAAAGGTCTTAAAAAGCCTTAGATTAAGCCTCAAACCAACCCCAAACCAACCAAACCTAAAAGCCCAATGCATCTTGCCAACCAAACCTAAAACCAACCAAACTATAGAACATGTTACTTGGCTGTACAGCCAAGTAACAAACCCTATTTAGAATATTCTAGAACCCCATCCCCTATAAACCACTTAGTTGTGCAACCAACCTCTTAGCCATACAGACCATTAGAAAACCCCAATTCTAGAAGCTTTATGGCCTGTTTCTATTATAGGTCGTGAATGAAGTGCAACTAGAACCATTCCAATTGTGTACCCTTTCCCCTTTATAAATACCCTCCATTTAGAGAAAGAGGGAGAGGCTTAGAAATCCTAATGTTACTCTGCCAAAGTGATGAAAATAGATTAAGGCATAGAATGTCAAATATGTAAAAGTACTCCCCCTCAATCCATACTCTCCCTTAATCAACTTAATAATTTCAACTTTAATTATTATCATTTTGCTTAAGGAGTTTAATTTTCTTGCCCCCTTTGTCAAGATCGAAAAAAGAAGGGTTTAGAGAGGATAGAATAAAAAGAAGGAATGTCATTGTCAAATGTACAAAATCAAATCACAATAGCAAATATTAGTAATTGGCATAATTGAATACAATTAGTCATATATCATAAGAGGATAAATTGGTGAAATAAAAAGCAACTGTAAATTTAATTAACATAAAACACAATTACACATATAATAATGCAAACATACAAGGATGTTTAATCAAACATACTAGGGCTATTTTTTTTTTTTTAAAAAAATGTAAACATAAAACATTGAAAGAAAATTTTAAAAGGTTGGAGAAGATTTAGTATCTTTAACAACATTATCACTATTTTCATCATCATCTTCTTGATCATCCTTTTATCCACCTCCTTGGACTTATTCTTCCTCATTTTCTTTTTTACATCTAAAAACATAAAATCTTAAAGATGATAAGTGTCTCGAATCCTTAGTTTCTCTTAATGTTCAATAATGTCACCATAAAGATGGTGAAGAAAATGAGTCTCTTGAGGACTTTCTTTAACATCTTTGAAACTTTGGCTAGAAAATATGCAGAAGAAGAAGGTTTTGAGGAAAGAGGTGCTACTGGCTTTACCTTTGATTCTATGAGAAGTTCTTTTTCTTGAGTAGCATCCTCACTTTCTTTAATGACCAATCTTTTGCATTTTGAGGCTTAAGAAGCCACTTGATACTTTACCCCTTATGCACCAAGCAAGTACTCATATAAGTTAGCCTTTATGGCCTTGGCATTGATAAGGTAAGTGAGGTCAAGAAAGTTTTTGTTTGGGAGGTATGTGAGGGTGAGTTTTGGCTTCAATTTCAGGGGTAAATGTCCCCACAAACCTATAGATAACAATCACATGTGATGGAAGAAGGAACTGAGCTTTGGGTTTAAAGTCATGTTAGCTAGTTGATCCATAAAGGAGTGACCAATTTGAATAGGCTTGTTCTTGAGAAGGCAATAAAGAAAAGAAAGATCTTTTTGTAGTACTTTTTTATTGCCATCATCCCTAACATTGATCGAGAAGGTGATGATACATTAAAGAAGCCAAATGGAAAGGGTCTTGATGATTTTGGCATTAAATTTCTTAAGGTCATGTTTCTTTTCAATAGAGATATCTTGCCAAAAGTCATAATAAATGAAATTAAGGAAGGAGAGGTTAAAAGGTACAAATTCTCCAATTTGAAAATTAAATAGAGTGCAAATTTAGGGGAAAAAGATATAATATTATTTTCTAAAGCACCTAAACATTAACCCATACCTCCACTTGATGTGGGCTTCTTGCTCGCCTCCATGGTGCGTATAAACTCTTTCATATTCTCCTCATAGCCAAGTTTTTCTCGAAAGATAAACTCAATCCACCCCAAGTTGGAGAGAAAGGCCTTAATTTCTCTTTTAAGTCTAAGAACGGTTAGAGGGAATGAAGAGAGAATCTTATTGGCTTGGATGATCTTGTTTTGGTTTGCCTTGAATTGATCTTCTTCTTCCTTAGTTACTCCTCTCATTATATGAAGTTAAAGAGAAAGTCTTGCAAAAGGAGAGGATGTTTGGGTAATACCCTTTCCTTTGTTAGATGTTGTATTCATTCATAGAGCCATGAAGATGGTTGAATGAGTATATCAAAAGGAGTTGTATAGTAGAGATATTTGAGAGGGATGTAAAGATTTATGAGAAATGATGTAATGAGTGAAGAAATAGATGTTAAAGGGGTATAAATAAGCATACAATTGATTAAAAATGGTAAAAAAATGATTGAAAAATGTAATAAATGAGGAGATGTACTATCTGAGTAATGACTAGTTATTATCTAGTAGTTACATGTAATTCATGACGGCTACAATCATGTCGTGATTGTGAATTGCAAATTTTATGAGTAATGGATAAAAATTCCTTGGAAAGGTGTGAAGTCAACGATCAAAGATTTTTGAAATTCAAAATTTCGTGGCAGTGACTTTAAATCATGAGTGCAAATTGCAATTGATTTTTAGAATTGAAGTGTTTTGTAAATAATGACCATAATTACTAGTCTTAATAATGATTTACAAACCATTTTTCAAAATTAGGCTTAAATTGCCCAAACATAAGATAATCAATTGATATTTTGATAATCAATTCATGTAGTTAAACATAGAAAAGCTTAAATGTAAATTAAATTGACTCAACTAACATAACCAAAATAATAAATCAATTAAACAATCATCAAGTATATTAAATAACTAAGAAGAGATCAATTAATATTACATGCATATAACGATATTGATTTCACCATATGGAGTTTCCATTAAGCATTCCAAGTTGCCTCTTGATGAAGTTCATCATTTCTTCATTATGGGGTTTATAAAAATATTCGTAAGTTAGTTGTTAGTGCCTATGGACTTTAATACCATATTACCATTTTGTACATGATCTTTAAGGAAATGATGCCTACTATCAATGTATTTGCTTCTTGAATGTTGGATGAGATTCTTTCAAAGATTTATTACACTTGTGTTGTCAAGTTTGATGGAAATGTTATCAACATCTTTGCCATAATCCTTGTGTTGTTATTTCATCCAAAGAACTTGAGTGCAACAACAACCCACCTCCATATATTTTTCTTTGGTGGTGGATAAGCCAACCAAGACTTGCTTCTTGCTAAACTAAGAAACTAAACATTCACTAATAAATTGGTAAGTTTTGAAAATGCTCTTCCTATCTAATATACTACCAGCATAATTAGCATCCAAGTATCTAAGAAGACCAAAAGATGAATTTCTAGTATACCATAATCCTAAATTCAGAATGCCATGAAGATATTTCAAAATTCTTTTAACCACATGCAAATGAGATTCTTTAGGACAAGATTGAAATCTAGCACAAAATTAAACACTATAAATGATATCATCTTTAGAAGTGATATGATGAAAGAGAGAACCAATCATACCCCTATACTTATTTTCATTAATTAGTTTACTCGATTAATCTTTGTCAAGCTTTATTGATGCACTCATTAGTGTCTTAGCTACCTTGCATCTATCAATCCTAAACTATTTGAGTAACTCCTTTATGTACTTAGCGTGGTTGATGAAGATGCCCCATTTAGTGTGTTTGATTTGAAGACTGAGGAAGAACATGAGCTCACCTATTATGCTAATTTCAAATTTTCTAGTCAAACATTTAGCAAATTCCCCATAAAAAGATTTATTAGTAGCACCAAATATAATATCATTAAGATAGATTTGAACAATAAGAGTTCCTTGTCATGCCTTTTCATAAACAATATTGTGTCAACCTTGCCTTTTTCAAAATCATTTTTCAAAAGAAATGAACTATGCCTGTCATACCAAGCTCTTGGAACTTGTTTCAATCCATGAAAGACCTTAGTTAGTTTGAAAACATGGTTAGGAAAATCATGAGGCTCAAAACTCAAAGGTTATTCAACATAAACTTGCTCCTTAATGAAACCATTGAAAAATGTACTTTTAACATCCAATTGAAGAAGTTTAAAATTTATATGACATGCAAATGTTAAAAGAATCCTAATGGCCTCTAATCTTGTAATGGGGTAAATTTTTCATCATAATTAATGTTTTCCTTTTAATTATAACCTTTTGCAACTAATATTGCTTTATTTCTAGTGATGGAACCTTACTCATATAACTTGTTCCTAAGCACCCACTTATAACCACAACTAGATGTTCTTTAGGCCTAAGGACAAATTCCTAAACGTTGTTTCTCTTAATTTGATTTAGTTTCTCTTGCATAGAAATTACCTAACTTTCATCATCAAGAGCATCATCAATCGACTTTGGCTTAATTTGAAAAACAAAAATAAGATTATTATCTAATGCATTAAGTTAAGCTCTAGTATTTACTCCTTTGGATGTCTCTCCAATGATTAGGTCTTTTAGGTGATCCTTAAAGTACCTCCAATCCTTGGGGAGTCCTTGAGCTTAGTCCTCCTCTTGTTGGGATTTAGCTTACTCTAACTTTTGAGGTGGATCTTGATCTTCAAGAACAATTACATTGTCCTTAGTTGTTAAGTTGAGCTCTAACATTTCAAAGTCGCCTGTAAGATCATTAACAAGATAACCTTTCTTAAGATCAAGTTTACTTGATTCATCAAATACAACATTCATTGATTCTTTAACTACCATGGACTTTTTATTGAAAACTCTATAAGCCTTGCTAGAGGTGGAATGACTAAGGAATATTTCTTTATCCATTTTGGATACAAATTTTCTAAGATTACGATTGGTATTTAGAATATAGTATTTACATCCAAATACTCTTAGGTATGAAATCTTAGGTTTTCTACCTTTCCACAACTCATAAGAGGTTTGAGTAAACAATTTACAATATGACATACGACATCGATGGCTTTGGTCCAAAAGTAATTATGTAATGAGTAATCATTGAGCATAGTCCTTGTCATTTCTACCAAAGTTCTATTTTTCCTCTTTACAACACCATTTTGTTATAGTGTTTTAGGAGTAGAAAAATTATTTGAAATCCCCATTTTTAAACAATAATTTTGAAAACTATAATGTTAAAACTCTTTTCCATGGTCACTTATAATAGAAGAAATGAATTAACCCTTTCATTTTGAACATGTTTTGCAAAACTTTTAAAAGCTTCGAAAGTATCACTCTTATAAGTAAGGAAGGAGACCTAAGTGAATCTAGAGCAATCATCAACTAGAATAAATGCATAGTGTTTTCCACCTAAACTAGCATTTCTTGTAGGTCCAATCGAGTCCATATAAATTAGTTGAAGAGATCTAGAAGTACTTATAACATTTTTACACTTGCAAGATGCTTGTTATTGCTTTCCTATTTAACAAGGTCCATAAGTCTTGTCTTTGGTAAATTTTAGCTTTGAAAGACCTTCTACTAGCTCTCCTTTTGATAGATGTTGAAAAAGCTCTATGCTAGCATGTCTAAGTCTTCTTTACCAAAGCTAAGATTCATTGCTAATAGAGACACAACACTTGAAAGATTGGTTAGCTAAATTGTCTGAGTCAATTAGGTAGGTATTACCTTTCCCTTCACCATTGAAGACTAGCTTTTTATCCACAAAAGTGGTAACCTGACATTCTCTAAGGTCAAAGGTGACTTTGTTATCTTTATCATATAATTAACTTATACTTAACAAATTATGCTTCAATCCATCAACTAAAAGTACATTATCAATGAGAGAACAACTGTTCTTACTAATGATTCTAATGCCAATTACCTTACCCTGGGCATTGTTTCTAAATGTGGCATTGCCACAATCCTTTCCCTTTGTAGATGTGAATAACTTTTTATTTTTTATCATATGCTTTGAGCATCCACTATCCACATGCCAATCATTGTCTTCATTGGTGACTTCCAAGCATTTTTATATAAAAAAAAAACCAGTTCAACTTTATTTAAGTACCCAAACATAATTTACTCCTTGGTAGTTAGGCTTGGAAGGGTCCTCCAATTTGAGGTGCACCTTCCAAATATAACAAAGCACATTATATGCCAAAACTTCATGCAATAATGACATTGGACTTTAGACTCATAAGTCTTTCTCTTATGAGCATCTTTAGTTGCAGTAAAAGGCTTTTTCATACTTTTGCCAAGTAAATGCATACAAGTGCAAGAATGATAAGGCGTAGAGGAGTAGCTTTTGTGTGTGTGCTTTTGAACATGCCTCTTGGTATACATGTATGCATGATTTGCTCTTTGAGGCTTAGCTCTTAAGCTTTAGGGATTCTTTCCTTTGCCTTTAGGCTTAGGAGACTTAATGCTAGGAGCACTTTTCAATCACCTTTATACTAGAAGTTTGAGGTGTTGATGCTCTAATAAAGATGGAAGGAGAGGTTGTAGATGAGAAGGCTCTACTGAAACCAAGACCATGTCTAACAAGGGGTGGTCTTTGAGATATAATGACTGAATCCAAAGCTTTTTTCCCTTTAAAAAATTTTAAGATGGAATTTCTTAATTCAATGTCTTCATCTTTTAAAGAATTATTTTCTTTTCTCAAAAAATCAAATAAGAAGTTTTGGAAACAATTTATAAAGATCTCTTGAGTTCTTCATTAGAAAACCTTAAGTCATTTACAAGATCATGCAAGCATTTAAATTTATCCTTAAGTTTAGAATTATTTTTCTTATAAAGTTTCATATTAGATTTATATTTATCACATCTTAGGGACATAACTTTAAAAAGCTCATCATCCTCATCCTCATATGCATCGTAATCACCACAAGAATAAGGAAAAGTGTTTATGTCATTAGAGGAGTCCTATTGAGCCATGAAGCAAAAGTTGACAATTTCTTCATCTCTTTATTCTTAACTTGAGTCATTATCCTAGTTAGGTAATGTTTGGTAAAACCAATAATTAAGTGCTAAAAATTTAAGAGCTGAATTTTAAGTACTAAGTGATTTAAATACTGAAAGTTTTTAATTGTGCAGCAATTTGGTATAAACTAAAAATGAAGAGCTGAATCTAATTAATTTATTTAATAATTATAATTATTAAAAATATATTAAATTGATTTTAATTTTAAAAGAGAGTTTGTTGAGTTATGAATGGTACATAGGTCATATTAATAAAAATATTTTAGTATCTATTGACTAAGCCCGTTAATTGATGATTTTAAGTTAAAAATTTTGACTTATTATTTTAAGAGAATTCTAGCTGAACTAAGCCTTTTTGGTATTCGATAAATAAGTTTATCAAACAAGTTTAAAAAATTAACTGCTTAAAATATTAATTTTAAGTGTTGAATTATATTATCAAACAACCCCTAACTTTATAGCTCTTCTTCTTGTCCTTGTCCCACTTATTTTTGTTCTTTAACTTGAGACATTTGAATTTGATGTGCCTTTGCCTCCCACACTTAAAGCAAGTCAAATCATTCTTATTTTCTTTAAAGTTAGGAGATGTCTTCTTGAAGTTCATTTTTTCCTTTCTTCTTTTCATAAGCTCCTTAGACCTTTTTGAGAGCATAACAAGTTCTTCTTCTTCCTTCTCACTCTTATTACTTTCATTAAAGCTTTCTTCCACCTCTTTGTCTTTGCTAGATTTGAGAGAAAAAGTCTTCTTTTCTCATTTTCCTCCTTGAGATCTCATCCTTTTCATTTCTTCATCCTTTTTAAGCACCATCTCATGTGTAAGGAGTTTGCCAACGAGAACATCGATTGGCACTTTTGCAACCTCTTAATTGGATTCTTATATACTAGATACCCTTGCCCCAAATTTCTCAATAGGAAGCATCTTGAGGATCAAGGTATTTACCTCATGGTTGGTGAGAACTCTTCCATACTTCTTCATGTTGTTAATAATATCAACGAGTCTATTTGTTATATTGGCAATAAATTCATTCAACTTTATTATGAAAGCTCCATTTCTGTCACATACATCTCCAATCTATAAGATTTCATAAGTGTTATGCCTTTATGGTAGTTGTCTAGAGCTTTCCATATTCCATGTACAATTTGACAATGTCAAACTTTGCCAATTTTTTCTCTTTATATGGAACTAAAGAGAATTGCCATTGCCCTCTTGTTCTTCCCATTTGCCTTCTTATAAGCTTTAACCCATTCTTCTCTTAGGATCAATTATTCATCATTATCCACTACCTTAGTAGGTGGCTTCCATTCCTTTACAACTATATCCCATAAATTCACCACATCACTATCAATGTAGAGTTCCATTTTATACTTCCAATGAGTATAGTCAGATCCATCAAAGAAAGGTTTGAGGTGAGAGTGGATTCCTTATTGTGCATTGATCTTTTCTCACATAATTAACACTTGAATTGAGACTAAGCTCTAATACCACTTGTTGGCCTTTTACATCAAGAAAGGAGGTTTGAATTGGTGGGAAATTTAAAATTTTGATAGGTAAACAAAGAAAATAAAGTTAAAAGAAAGAGTAGAAAAAGAGCAGGCATAAGAGATTTATAGTGGTTTGGGTCTTAACTAACCCTACATCCATTCTTCAATTCTCTAATTAGGTATTTCACTAACTCTATATGTGTTTTATAAGCCTACACCTAACTTTACATAATATGTTTTACAAGGTCCACACATAGCTTTACAAGTGTTTTCCTAAGGTGTACACTTAACCTAAATAAGAGCTTTGTCTTTACAAAGTTCACTCTAAAACCCAAACCCAATAGTGTTTAATGGCTCACATTAAACCTTAACAACTCATTTATAAAATAATTAATGAGATAAAAAAGTTAAGAAATAAATTTATGAGAGTTTAGCCACAATAATTACTATTCTTTAGCATTTAAGACCATTTGGTACCACCAAAAAGCCGTTACAAATGAAACTACGCCCAAAGAGCTGTTACAAATGATAATATGCCCAAATCTTTGAAGTTAGTGGCAAAACCTTGCATTTAATGCTTGTCGAATGAATGCCACTATTATGATTCACATTTTGCTCTAAATCTTGCTGAATCATAATTAAGACCTTTAATTATGTCTAACGGCTAATGACATGTGATAACGTAACATTAGTCCTCAAGAAATATAACTATTGGATCCCTCTAAAGAAGGTTGAATGTCGTGATCGTGACTTGGGAGGACTGGTCGTGACCTTCACTGTGAAACAAACTAGATGTTTGGAAATTTTTGATAAAGCATAACACAGTTGCTACCAAATGGTCTTGTTACAACTTTTGAGCTTCCAACTATTTCCTTTTTTTGACATATGGCTTGCCCTTATTAGTTGCTTGAAGTCTTTCCATAACCACTTAAAGGTAGCGATTATGACGTCCATCGTGACTTCCACTGCGAATCAAACTAGATCAAATGTTTCTAAGATTTCAGGGAATAACGATCATGAACTTTAAGTCATGGTCGCTATTTAAGGGTTATTGTCCATAGTTTGAGCTTTTTACTCTCATTCAACTTCTAATGAGGTCCTAACATAATTCTTGTAAGAACAAACTTAAATTGGCATTAGAACCTTTCAATCATTATTATTAAGATCAAAAGAGAGTTTTGACTTAGGTTTGACCAACCTAATCCAACATAATAATTTTTAAACCATTAGGTGGATTAATCAAATCCATAGTTGATTATCATACATTGATTGCATTTCATATCTCTTGGCCTATAACCAATTCTCAAAGTCTGGACTATCCAAAACCTTTTGATAGGATGTGGACTCAATTTGGTCTATAAGCATCACTTCATTACTATCAGTTAAGAGAGAAATCCATATCTCTCAAATCTCTTATGTGTTCTTGTAGACCTTCTTGGGGCTTATGTTAATTGTATATAATTAACAACTACTTATGAATTCTATTGAGATTCTATAAGTGGAACTCTCTTTCTAAAAAGAACACCATTTCAAGCAGTAAATACTTTATTCTCAAAAGTATTATAGAAGTAATATCCTTTAGTTTCTTTAGGATATCCCATAAAATGGCATTTCACTGATTTAAGTGCTAATTCATCTAAAATTTGATGCTTCAAATAAGCATCATAGCCCCAAATCTTTTAAAAAGACAAGTTGGGAGAATTCTTAGTCTAAATCTCATATGGTGTGTTTTCAACCACTTTTGATGGAACTTTATTTAGTGTGAACACAATTGTTTCTAAGGCATACCCTTAAAAAGAGATTATATGATATGTCTGACTCATCATAGATCAAATCATATCTAATAAGGTTCAATTTCTTTAGTCAGATTCACCTTTCCACTATGTTGTGAGATGATCCCACAATCTCTAAGATGATCAATGAATTCTTGGCTTAAATAGTCACTTTCTCGATCTGATCAAAGTGCTTGAATATTTTTATCAAGTTGCTTTTGTGCTTCATTTTTGAAAATTTTAAACATTTCAAAAGATTTAGATTTATATTTCATAAGATAGATGTAGCCATATCTACTATAATCATGTGTGAAAGTAACAAAGTACTAAAAACCTTCTCTAGCATTTAAACTTGATGGCCTACATACATTAGTATGTACTAGGCCTAATAAATCATTGGCCTTTTCACTATGCCTTCTAAAAGGGTTTTAGTCATTTTGCCCAATAAACATGATTCACATGTTTCATATGATTCATAATCAAATGAATTTAAAGTCCATGTTATTAGAGCTTTGATATGTGTTTCTTATTTATGTGGCCCAAACGACAATATTAGAGATAGTCAAAATTTGAGTCATGAGATTTATGCTTCTTAGTGTCAATATTATAGATAGACTCAACATTACTATTTTTAAGATTTAGAACATAAAAAACATTTGATACATGAGCACAACCATAAAACATGTCATCATAAGAAAGGGAACATTTATTATTCTTAATAGTAAATTTAAAACCTTCCATGTCCAAATAAGAAATAGAAATAATGTTCCTACTCAAAATGAGCATGTAATAACAATTATTCAATGTTAAAATAAGTCCACTTGACAAAGCTAACTCATAAGTTCCTATGGCTAAAGCAACAACTCTTTCTCTGTTCGTAACTCATAGGTTCACCTCACCTTTAGCCAATGATTTACTCATTTATTGTTATAAATGTGAGATCTACATCCAGTATCTAATGCCTATAAAGTGGATTCAGACGAAGATAAATTGACCTTTATAATATGGATACCTAGAGTAGTAACCTAAATGTCTCTTTTCTTTTTCAGATCGTCAAAATAGAGATTGCATTCTCTTTCAAAGGCTCAACTTATTGTAGAAATGACATGCTCCATCCTTTGTTGGTTTGTGGTTAAGGTTAGTCTTTGACTTTTTAAAGTCCTTTTTAGCCTTCTTATTTTCCTTTACCTTTCCTTTCTTTTTCATACCTTTCCCTTTGTTGACTATTAGAATGTCTTTGGTGTTGTCAAGCATCTCATGCAATTTAGAAATAGCTTTCTCCATATTATGCATGTTGTAGTTCATAGTGAATGCATTAGCCAAGGACTAGAGAATAATATTAGTAGCCAACTCTTAGCTAATGACAAGGCTAAGTTTCTACAAGTATTCAAGATGGCCCATCATCTTCAGAACATGAGGACTGATTGAGTTGCCAATTGCTAACTTGCATGAGAGTATAGCCTTAATAGTGTTGAACTTTTCAATTCAGGCCTTCTCTTGAAACATTTCTTTGAGATGGCCCACTATAATATAAGCCTCAATTTCCATCAATTGCTTATAAAGATCTGATTTCATGCTAGTAAGTATGAGGTAAGTGACATCTTTATTAAGATGCTTAGTGTGAGCATCCATTGGGGCTTTAAGAGCATTAGTAGCAAGCTCTGCAATGATAGGTTGGTCTAGGGCATATTTCTTCCTTTCTTGCTTATGAACAAAACTCAAATTTTTATACTAGTCAAGGAAGTTAGTGCAATTCAATTTATCCTTCTCAATGATTGATCAAAGTGACAAACTAGAGGTGTTGTTTGAAGCCATAATATATAACAAAGATATATAAAGCACACTTAGCATTTTATTAAATACAAACTCCCATTAAATTTTATCAATTCATTAACCCTTAAACTAGAATTTTCAAAAATTTAAATTTTAGGGTGCCAAGATCCATATTTCACCTAATTCTAAATAAGCTTTGGCTTTTCACTTAAAATTTGGCTGTTTAGGTAGGTAACACTTTACCAATTCCATCTTATGTAACTCTTGGATAACTATAGGATATTCACATTGCATTTCCTAACTTATCTCATCTAATGCCCTAGGTTCAAAACTATTTTGGTAACCTAGTTAAGTCTAACCATTTCAAACTTATAGATATTACTATTATTCATCTTGTCTTACTAAGATGATCTAATATACTTTTGGCTAAACCTATATTTAGGAATCAAAGTCTTGATAAGTGTTTCAATTATTATAGGTGTTTTTCATGACTTAATTTTATTGAGGGATTTTACTAGGACTTATCCTATTATGTTTTATTATGTTGCATCTCATACATCACATTGCATAACATCATAAACATTCATACATAATAATAAAATAAATCTGTCATAACATGGTCCTTAATCTAAATTGATCTTCACAAGCCAATATGAAGATCAAAAGGTCAATCTTAAGGGTAAATCTTTATCTTCATGGATTTGCCCAGGTTGCCAGCAATGGTTGCCACCTCATGCCTTGAAGATCACCATCTTATGCCTTGAAGGTCTTCAATATAAATTGTAACTTAAATAATAATTATCTATATTATTTTATTACTACTAATAAAATAAATGATTAAAATAAAATAAATGGCATGCAATCCATATTTAAAGATTACAACCCTTGAAATAAAGAAATAAAAAATAGCCAATCATATTGGTCTAAAATGCACCACTGAAAAACATATAGACAAAACATCTAAAATATACTAAACAAATTATGTTAAGATAATTAACAATTTATGTGAAGAATCGATCAGGGTCAAGGGGCAATGCCTCTAGCATGGCCCAAGGAGCAACGCCCCCTACGGTGCTCCCACCAGTTAATCAGCAGGCAGGGATTCGAAGGTAGCGCCCTTGAAAGATAAATGATTTACCATACTCTTTTGTATGGGTTGCTACCTAAATTCCATTAATTTTAATCAATACAATTAACTAAAATGATTAACTAATATGTTAATAACAGAACTAATTAATCACTGTTTAACACTTAAATAGATTTGTGGAATTTGTTAATATGTTCAAGATAAATTATTTTTTATTTAAAAATTAAACAACCCTTATAACATCATCTATATGTTCAAAATATATTTTTATTGATTAATAATTAATCAATCCACCAGGATTAATGAAACAAAAAAAAAAAACATAATAACAAATCTTTTTATAATGTATTAATTATATTAACAACATATCACAAGAAACAGTAAATGTGTTAATCAAATTAACACTGTCAAATATGTGTAATCATATTAAACTCTAAAACACATTAATCAAATTATGTATTGTTTCTGTTTTCATACAAATTAATAAAATTATGCATTGTTTATGTTTTCATACAAATTAATCAAATTGCCCTTAACCTAATCCATTTTACATCAAATCTTGGAAGTGATTTTCAATATAACACATCCATGTTCACATATATAACATTTATAAACAAGACAATATCAAATTCAATTTAATCAAATTCATAAGTGGCTCTGATATGACTGTTGGGTTTTGTAGAACAAGCATAATGGAAAAACAAAAATTTTCTATATAGAAAACCTACTAAAGATCCATACGATTCTATTAGATTGACAAAAGAGATGTAGAATCTTACCAATTTAAATAAGATATGGCATGATTATTAGAAGGTAGAGAGGGGGTTTTATATTGATAACACCTAACCTCGAGCTTGGAGTGTAAATCATTGGATTCATATGTTATTAGAATGATGAATGTCCTTTGCAGGTATCCACATGAACAAAATCTTTTGAAAATGATTAATATGCTAACACTAGGGTTTCAATTTGTCTCTATCTTTCGTGTTTTCTAAAGATAATGTGAATATTCGCTTACCTCAGAGAAAACTCTAAAATATGTATATATATCTTAACTATTAAAATATGCATGCCAATTGTGTATCTTTGGAGATATAAATGAGATGATATCCTATTTACTTTTAACTTTTAAAACGAAACAAATGTCTAAATAATTTAGATAATATCTCTAATTATCTTTATTATAAATAGAGAAAGTAGTAAACATAATTTCATTTTTAGGCCTATTCTAAGTGTGTAACCCTGTAGGTTTACATAATGTTAGTAGTGGCTCAAAACCTATTTTTGACCTCCAAGACATAAGTGGCCTCTAACAAGACATTATGACTACCTAAATTATGTGAAAGTTAATAATCTGACTCAGCCTTTTAACAAATAGCATTATAATCATTTTGTCACATTATATCTCAATTGAACATAAAGTATGAATCATGTCATCCTTATATAGTTTAATTATTTCTCAATCTCTAAGCAAACTAATGTAAAATGACATTGATAATATATATCAATTCATTTTCACATGGTTATGCAATCTCCTTAGTCTAACTTATCAAGGGGCCTAAAGATATATTTTTCATAAACACATGATGGATAAATTATTTCTCAATTACTCATATTCCTTTATATATTTTACTTCATGTCCAATATTAGTATGTATGATTATTCTATTAAAAATAATGTTGGACCATATCAAAGTATGAAATTCATCATTTTGGAATCCATAATGATTTTTAAATTAGAGGATTAAGTTAATACTATTGTATAAGAATCACTAATGATAGTTTATCCATGTGCTATTCTCATAATGGGTTGGTCAAATACAATATTTCTTAAATGTGTATCTATATGTTTGACTTAATATCACATATCCATGACTAGTAAAAGATAGTCATCAATCAAAACACATACTAGTCTTTATTCATTATTGCCACAATAATAATCATTAATGAGGGAAAATTTAGAATAAAATTCTTTACACCTAAAGTTTTACTATTAAGTCACATACTTAATAACATTAAGTAGAATTAACTATTCATGAAATTTATCCTTTACCTATAAACAAAAGTGATATTTAATAAAAATGCAACCATGACGTTATTAAGAAAATCTCCATTAAAAGAACTGGCCTTGGGTACATAACTAATAGTAAAAAAATAAGGGATCATAGGATGATAAAATCCTATCCCAGCCTGCCCTAATTATCTTGAATGTTCCAAGAGCAAGGAAGGTTGCATTTTTAGCCATGGAAAGGCCTGTATGCGATTATGATATGAGAATGACCAAAATACCAAAGGAAAGTTAATAGAACTCTTTCCTCATTTATTATTTGTGCTATTGATTTCTTTCATAATTAAGACTTCATTTTATGCATGTTCATAGACATTATGTCAGTAGCAAGAGTGGAAACATAGTATGATTTTAGTAAATAATAGGCTTAGGAGTTTGTGACTTAGAGATAAGCGTAACCATAAGAGAGTTGTAAGGATTAATCAATAAGCTTAACAAACTTCTAATTGATTAATTTTGTTCACAAGAATATATGCACGTTTAATAAAAGTATACCTAGCATAACTTGAGAAAGCATATTAGATACATTAGGGCAATCTATCATATGTTAATTAACAAGAAGCAATTTGTTAGTTAGATTTGTTTTTATTAATTTAGGATTTGATTAGTTATGGTAATTGTAACTTTATTGCACTATATTTATCACTATATTACTTTGTCACAGTATTGTACACTTGAAAGAAATATCATAATAATGATATGGATGAGCTACTAGTATTGCATTTATAACAACTGGCATTAGCAATATATGGGCCTAAAAGTTTTAAAATTATTTGATTCTTTTTACGTTGAATGCTTAATGATGTTGTATATAATTAATAGTTCTTACAAATTTCTAATTTTGTCATCTTCATATATCTATTTACCTAAAATTATTTTATTGTTCTATTAGCTAATAGAAAGTGAACTTACTTAAGTGATTTTGCAATTCCTCTTTATTATTGCATCTAAATGATTTAAGATTTTATTGCAGCAAAAATTAGAGATATATATCTTGATTATCTAAAGAATGACTATACCAAAATTAATCTTGCACAATTCACTACATCTAGTACAATTAACCTGATATGTAGCTCTCTTTTAATTAAATTTGATTTTGGCTCGTTTTTACACATATTTTGCCATTTATTCACCCCCACCCATTAAAGCACAAAAATAATTAAAGCTATTATAAAATTATATAATATTATATAATAATAATGATTTAACTCAAGAATAAAAGGTGAATAATATTCATAAGATATACCCATCAAGATCATAACTTAGATTAGATATATAGTGTTTGTATTTTTAAAGCTTAAGGTAGTGTTAGAAAACTATCTTGGGATGCTTGACAACTACATAAAAACTTATTGGTAAATATATTTTCATAGATTTAGGCTTGTAATATTTAACTAGCACTTGCAAGTTATTTATGGAGCAAAACTCTCTAGTAAGTATGCTAGAGAAGAAGATATAAGTGAGTATTGCTTATAGACCCTTTATAAATCACTTATGTCCATTGTTACTCCTTTATGGTTGAGAAAGTCATTTAATTCCATATTATTTGATACATTCTCTATTCACCCTCTAGGGTGCATACAATATTTATGATTTACTACAAGTGCACAAATCACATAAGTAATATATAAGTGAATTAAGTATCATTTCCAAGGAGAATGTGAATACTAAGCATCAAAATTAACTAGACCCAACTTTATTTACGAATTTAAAACATTTAAACTAAAAAGACAAAATGAGAAAGACAATGATGATATTAGAGTTGGGTTGAGCTTAAGGGATAAAGACATAAAGGCATAGAACTTCACCAATTTACAATTTACTAAACTAAATTGACATAAATAATAGCTAGATAAAATAAAGCAAAAGCCAAATGGCCTAATCTATTTATTGTTTTTTTCTCAAGGAATATGTTTTAATCTAGCAACAAATGTCTACTTAATAAGAATTAAACTATTACCTATCAATCACTTATTATTTAAATGAAACTTCTAGGCAAAAGCCCTTAATAACTATATTAATCCACACCAAACTAAACAATAGTAGAAACTAAACTCTCACTTACTAAATTCTACTATTTATGTAATAATTACCATGGCATAGACAATAGTAAATTAAGTATGCTTCAACATATTTAAAAGTTAATATTTTCTTAGGCTAATTAATATATGTCTATTTTTAGTCCTTGATATAATAACTTGAAAAATCATTGAGAATGGTAGTTAATCACTTGATGCAATAAGTATAAAAATGCTCACATCACAAATGTTAAACTCAAGACATGAATAAAAATCATATATCATTAATATAAATAAATTGATCATAAACTAGTTCTAGAATTCAAAGGTGATATATTCAAAGCAATATAAATAAGAAGAAAAAACATTGACTTAGACATCAACAATTATAAGATGAAATGTAAAAGAAAAAGAAATAGAAAAACTCTCCTGATGTCCACTTTAGTCTTTT
Source organism: Omphalea diandra (assembly GCA_949677035.1). Classification (NCBI taxonomy): domain Eukaryota; kingdom Viridiplantae; phylum Streptophyta; class Magnoliopsida; order Malpighiales; family Euphorbiaceae; genus Omphalea; species Omphalea diandra. The sequence goes on from CATIWR010011982.1 coordinate 19,500, forward strand.
TTGTCTTTTTATTAATTAAATGGCTGTAGTTGATCTCATGGGCTCTTCTTACTTGATCCTTTGAATTTCCTTAGTTTTTCCCATTTTTCTCTTTCTAAAAGATGTTTAAAAACCTAAAAACTAAGTAATGCTAATGGTGGCTATAGCAAATTCCATTGTTCTCCTTTCATCAATAAGGAGTTATAAGAATTTTCTCATTCAAATTTAAATAAGAATTGGAGAAATCAAAATCAGATTTGATGCATTGCTTATGACTATAGCCATGCAATTAAGGAGCTCCTTAGAATTTTGCACGAGCTAAACCATGGCTTGTTTTAGGGTATTGCTTTCTTAGAGTAATTTTTTCTTCTAAAATTTGAGTAGGTTGCTTTTTAGTGGTTTTGCACAGGCTGTGTACGAGACCTTATATTCTCCTAATCATAGTTTTTCAAGCTTTTCCTCCTTTTCCCTAAAGTAAACATTATTCATACTAAAATTAGACCTAAATAAAGATTAAATAATTAAGAAAACAAGCTATGCTTCTGGCTTTATAGTTGGACAATTGGAGCGTCATACCCCATGCATGTTGGGTAAACCCAATGGCAAGCGTAACAAGGAAATTTTCTAATAATTTTATGAAACTATTTTCTATGACACCATTTTTTGAAATGTATTATTAAAAGAAATCTTGATAGATATTTAGAATGGTTACCAAATGTTATAGTAAGTCACAAATTGTTCTAAGGTGTTCATTTGCTTTGAAAATTAAGCTATTTTCATAAAATTGAGATATTCTTATAAGGGCTTATCTTTTGTGTTAGTGATAATTGATTCTCATTTAAGCAATTAAATATAATTTTTGTGTGAGATTGTTTAATACTTAGGTTGGACAAGCTTTGTATTGTTTATATTTGAGTTAGTGCTTGTGAACTAAATTGGAAATATTTGACCTGCACTCAAAGCATGTTGTTAAGTCTAGCATGTAAATTATTAAGCTTAAAATTGTTTGAACAATTTATAAGCTACTTATTGAATAAAAAACACTTTTAAGTAGATTATACTTCAAGAAAGAGGTAGGGAGATATTTTGGAACCTTTATAAATCCTTTTTTAATTCCTTATTTCCTCTCACTTCTTTGCATGTGTTAGCTTCTAATTAAATTTTACAAAAACTTGTTGATGCTTCATTCATTTCTCCTTTTGGATAGCAAAGGGATAAGAAAAAGAATGACAACCTAACCACTTTCATGAATACATGTTTTCTAGTTAAAATACCACATGACCGTTTTAGTTTCATTTTTTATAAATACAAGAATAATACTAATTGATAAGTTGATTTACTCCTACTAATAGTGGTGAGGTAATTGATTGCCTTATAAATGGGTAAATTAGTATGAACATGTATTTTCTTAGGTGAATATAAGTATAAAAATCAAATGACGGTGATGAAGAAGCCAAATGATAGTGGCATTTAGAGCCACATTAGAGCCAAGTAATAAACATTCATGGATTCACTCTTGATAACATTTGGAAGATCATTAGCATATTTCACTTTTATATCTTTGGGATAAGGTAGTTATGTGGTAATTAAATCCCTTAAATCTAAGTGATAATTACAAAAAATCAACCTAATTGCTAGTATTTATAAGTATAAAAGGATATCTCTAGGACATAGGAATAACTAAGTAATTCACTTATTCTCTAGTTTCTCTCATTTTAAGCTCTCTTTAAACTTATAAATCAACTCACTAACTTAAGCATCATAGTGGTTGTGTACATCTCAGTCCTTTTTAACTTACTTTTGTCCTTTTGTAGGGTTGCCATATCTTAATTTGACAAACAGGGCCATTAATTAACTTTGTTTATGAAAAGTTAATTCCTACCTTTTCTTCAAAATAAATCCTTAATTTACGTTTGAAATGGCCAACCCATTTAGAAATGTATCCCATCCGTCCTTTGAGGAGGAAACTTCTTCGAAGAATGACCACATACTAAAACCCATTGTGATCCCATTGCAAACACCAATGCCACTACCGCTTAGGCATAATTTTAAATGGCCCTAACATAGTCTATATAGGATACCTTATCTCTTTCGAATCCTAGATAACAAAAGCTTTAATAGCTTACTTGGTAGTTTTAAACCCCCTGCTAATTAAAGAAAGCCCAGCTGAAGGTATTCCTTTAAAATCAAATGTTCCTAACTTTAAGACAACTCAATAAGGAGGCTAGACAAAACTCACCATAAGAAAGTAGGTTTGGTCCTATGAGAAGGCCTCACTAGAAAAAGTGGCTGGTTCAAAAATTTCCTACTCAAAGGAGAAGAAGATCAAGAAGTGTCCAAAAGAAATGGTTTCGAATTGTCTATTAAAAAGTACCTTGAAGCTTTTTCTCTAGTGTGGGAGATAATTGAAGAAAAGTTTACCCTTAAATGCAGGCTTCCCAATTTACAATCTTATAATGGAACAAATGATCTCTAAATGCAAGTACCCACTTTTCAAATGATGACGCTTTTGAATGAAATATTAGATGCAATCCTTTATAAATTTTTTCCAACCACTTTAAATAAAAACGACACAAAGATGGTACCTCCAGCTCCCTTCAAGATCAATCCATTATTTAAAGAGTTAGACAGGTGTTCCTTAATAGGTGTCTATTAAAATTCCTTAAAATAGGAAATCTAGTTCCCTGATATCTTACAAGCAATGTGAAAGGAAGACCTTTTAAGAGTACATTGATAGATTTAACAAAAAAACTAATGTAGATTGAAACCATTAGCATAAAAATTATGATAAATGCCATGTGTAGTGGAAGTCCCTTTAAAAGACTCAAAGACAAACTCCACATTAAGACTATAAAATCCTACTTAAACTTGATAACTTAGCTTAAAGGTATATTAAACTAAATGAAGGGAAGAGGGAAGAACATATACAAAATAACAAGTTGAGTCAAAAGAAATATGAAGACAAGATCAAATGACTATCAACATTGAATTCTTTAATAACATACTCAACCATCTAGGAGAGCTAGGAATGATCAAAATCAACACTTCACTCTTTGATAGAAGTAAGACGTTACATTCTTATATGGATTCAGAAAAATGAAAGCAACATTTAGTATCCCCAAAATGTTGAACCCTAAAAAGCAGCCAAAAAGGATAAGAGTCTATTTTGCAAGTTCCATGAGAATTATAGGCATGATACCAAACTGTTGGCCCTAGTGCACCATGAACGGGGGGTTGAATTAGTGTCAAATTTAAACTTTTGATTTTGGAGGAAGCTCACAAATATGAAAGATTAGAGGAAAAGTAGAAGAAGAATGAACATGAGAGCTTTGTAGTGGTTCAGGTATTAAGCAACCCTACATCCACTCCCCAATTTACTAATTAGGTGTTTCACTTAATCACTAGTGTTTTATAAACTCATACTTAACTTAATATTTAAGTTCACACCAAACCTTACAAGTGTTTTCCTAAGGCTCATACTCAACCTAGCGTTTTAGGCTCTTACTCAACCTAGTGTTTTAGGCTCTTACTCAATCTAGTGTTTTAGGCTCATACTAAACTTTAGCAATGTTTTCCCAAGGTTAACACTCAAACCTATACAAGAATTTTTTAAGGCTCACTCTCAAACCTTATAAGTATTTTCCCAAGGTTAATGCTCAAAACTATATAAGAGTTTCCTAAAGCTCACTCTCAAACCTAAACAAGAGTTTTCTAAACAAGGGCTCACTTTCAAACCCAACCCAAAGTGATTAAAGCTCACACTAAACCATGTATAAAGAAATAAAGAGTTAAAGTTGAGAATTAACTTAGCAAGAGTTTTGGCACATATCAATGTTTATCCTCTTGCATTCAAATCCATTTGGCAGTGTATTTATAAGCAATAACCACTAAAGAGACATTACAAAGAAACTATGCCTAAATCTCTAAGTTGTGCTAGGCATATCTTGCGTTAAATGCTCATTAGATGAAATTTGCGATCGAGACTAAATTCACGGTCGATAATTTTGAATTGTGTCTAACTACTAGTCCATGTGGCATGAAACCATTCATCTTTTCAAAAACTAGTTATTGAATCTTTCTAACAGATCTTAAAATTCGAGGTCACTACTTCAAATTCACGATCACTACTTTCCTTTTCAAACGCGATTGTCATTGTGAAATCATCTGTCTAACATGGAGATGTTGTTTTTGAAATTTGCGATCGCTACTAAAATTTGCGATCGCTACTTTTGAATCTCAACATAACTTTTTTCAAAATTCACGGTCACTTTGAAATTCGCAATCCCTAATTTCAAAGGCAGATTTTCATACTTTGAGGTTTTTTATTTCTAATCACTTCTATTCAACTCCCAATGAGATTCTATCTTAATATTTGCAAAAACAACACTTAAAATTGATATTCAAACCTTTCAATCTATATTGTCAAGATCAAAAGAGAGTCTTGACTTAGGTTTGCATAACCTAGTCCAACAATCTCCTTCTTTTTTATTTTGACAATCTAGATTGAATATGCAAAAGATAAAGAATCAATTATGCATACTTTAAAGAGAATGATTGTGAAGTGATTCAAATCATAAGTATGAAATTGCTCCCCCTCAATCTATACTCCCCCTTAGTTATTCTAATAAGATCATTGTCTTAACTTATTACAAATGTAGTTTAATTTTATCTTCCTTTTTTGTATGTTCTCTCTTTATATATTCAATCAATTATCTCTCCCCCTTTGTCAAGATAAAAAAGAGAATAAGAGAGAGAATAAGGAATATGAGAGGGAATGTCTGCAAACTTGTCAATTGTACAAACTAAAATTAGAATAGCAAACATAAGTAATTTTGCACAATTGATGACAATATGTCATATAAGAAGATAAATGGATGAACATAAATTGCATGGAAATTTTATATATAATAGACATAAATGCAAAATAATTCAAACATTTAAAGATGCTTGAACATACAAACTAGGGCTAGAAATTTAAAAAATTTTCATATATGACCCTAGTATAGAGTATATGATTTTTGATGATTGATTTTAACATTTGAAATATAGAAAACCTCAAATGCAAAATGAATTCAATTGATCGCACAACCAATCAAATCAAACATATCAAAATATAGATATATTAAGTAGTAAAATGCATAAAACTCCCTCTAAAAATATAAATATATCAAGTTAAAGACATAAGGGATAAAGGATATATTACAAGTTCAGTATTTACGGTTTGATACCAAATAACCATTTGAAACTTTATCCCTTTTTCATTAGTAATCTCTATTCACCTTGAGATTTTCCATGATGAGAATATGGTGAATAAGTCCTCATCCTACAATATCAAACACTTTGCTTTAAGACCCAAATATACTTGGGTCCTTGGGGGTTAGTCTTAGAAGGGTCCTCCAACTTGAGATGTGCTTTCCTAATGTGGCAAAATACATTAATGTGCCCATGTCTCATGTAATAATGACATTGAAGACTTGTGAGTCTTTCTCCTATGCCTAACCATAGTATGAGTAGGGGGCATTCTCATACTTAGGTGGTGAGAAAGTATGCAACTGCATAAGTGATTATGAGTATAAGAGCATTTTTTATGTGTGTGGTTAAGCATGCTTCTTATTATAGATGTAAGCATAATTTGCCCTTTGAGCTTTGGCTCTTGAGCCTTGGGAGGCCTTTCCTTTGCCCTTAGGCATAGGTTCCTTAGTGCTAAGAGCACCTCTCTTCCCCATTACCCCAATACTTGAAGTTTGAGGTGTTGATGCTCTAATGAATCTAATGAGTGAAAAAGTAGAAGAAGAGGCTCCATTGGAGCCTAGACCATGTATAACTAAAGGAGTTCTTTAAGATATAATAAGTGTATCCAAAACTTCCTTTCCCTTGTGAAACTTAGAAATAGAATTTCTAAGCTCAATGACTTTACCCTTTAAGGAGTCATTTTCCTTTCTCAAAGAGGTTAGGGATGAAGATGAATTTGAAAGACTCTTAATTGATTTTTTGAGTTCTTCATTTGAATTCCTCAATTCACTTACAAGATTGTTCAAGGATTTAAATTCATCATCTAACTTGGAACATTTTTTCTTGTAATTTTCATTTGTAACTTATATTGACATTTTAAAGTGAGAGCTTCTAAAAGCTCATCATCTATATCACCAAATGCATCATAATCATCATAAGAGTGTGGAAAAGTACTTACCTCTTTGGAGGAGTCCTTTGGAGCCATGAAGCAAAAGTTTGCTACTTCATCTTCTTCTTCATCACTTGAATCATCTTTCTAAGTAGCCTTGAAGCTCTTCTTCTTTTCCTTGTGATGATAGGAAGATGACTTTCTTTGGATTCTTCTTTCACTTCTCCTTTTTATCAACTTCTTGGTCCTTCTTAATATTTTGGCAAGCTCTTTTTCTTTTTTATCACTTTCATTTGAGTCACTTGAGCTTGAATAATCATCTTGAGCTTTGAAGGACAAAGCTTTCTTCTCCTTTTTGTCCTCTTAGCTTTTTCATCTCTTCATCCTTCTTGAGAGCCATATCATTAGTGAAAAGCTTACTAATGAGGGCATCGATTGACACTTTCCCAATATCTGGATTAGACTTTTGAATGCTACATACTCTTGCACTAAATTTATCTAATGGAAGAGATTTAATGATTTTAGTATTTATCATATAGTTCAAAACTTTTTCATGTTTGTGATAATAGAGAGGAGTATATTTGTCATTTTGGTGATGCTTTCATAGTCTTTCATCATAAATAACTCACTCTGTCATATACATCTCTAACCTACTTGATTTCATAGGAGTTATGCCCTCATGATAGTTTTCTAATGCTTTCCATATGGCATGTGCAGTTTGGCAATGTTGGATTCTTCTAATTTCTTTTCTTGACATGGAGCTTAGGAGAATAGCCATTGCCCTATTATTCTTCCTATTTGCCGTCCTTTGTGCTTCACTCCATTCTTTTCTTACAATTGCCACCTCTACTTCTTCAACCATCTTTGTTGGAGGCTTTCATCCTTTAAGTATATAATCCCATAAGTTGATGAGGTCGCTATCAAGATAAATCTCCATTTTATACTTCTAAAGAGCATAATCGTTGCCATCAAAAATAGGGATTAAGTTGAGAGTAGACTCCTTCTTATGCCACTAATCTTTTTTCACACAATTAAGGCTTGAATTGAGATACAACTCTAATACCAATTGTTGGCCCTAGTGCACCAAGAAAGGGGGTTGAATTGGTGTCAAATTTGAACTTTTGATTTTGGAGGAAGCTCACAAATATGAAAGATAAGAGGAAAAGTAAGAGAAGAATGAACACAAGAGTTTTATAGTGGTTCGAGTATTAACCAACCCTATATCCACTCCCCAATTCACCAATTGGGAGTTTCACTCAATCACTAGTGTTTTACAAGCTCACACTAAACTTAGTGTTTACGCTCATACCAAACCTTATAAGTGTTTTCCTAAGGCTCACACTTAACCTAGTGTTTTAGGCTCACACCAAACCTTATAAGTGTTTTCCCAAGGTTAACACTCAAATCTATATGATAGTTTTCTAAGACTCACTCTCAAACATTACAAGTGTGTTCCTAAGGTTAACTCTCAAACCTATACAAGAGTTTTCTAAGGCTCACTCTCAAACCTAAATAAGAGTTTTTTAAACAAAGGCTCACTCTCAAACCCAACCCATGGTGTTTAAAGCTCACACCAAACTATGTATAAAGAAATAAAGAGTTAAAGTTGAGAATTAACTTAACAAGAGTTTTAGCATATATCAATGGTTGTCCTCAAGTCTGTTTGGTCTTGTATTTATAGGCAATAACCACCAAAGAGACGTTACAAAGAAACTTTGCCTAAATATCTAAGTTGTGCTAGGCATATCTTGCATTAAATGCTCGTCAGACAAAATTCGTGGTCGAGACTGAATTCGTAATCGCTAATTTTAGACTTTGACTAACGGCTAGTCCACGTGGCATGAAACCATTCGCCTCTTCAAAAACTAGCCATTAGATCTTTTTAACGAATCTTAAAATTTGTTATCGTTACTTCAAATTTGCAATCGCTATTTTCCTTTTTGAACGTGATTGTCATCGTGAAATCGTCTGTCTAACATGGAGATGTTGTTTCTGAAATTTGTAGTTGTGACTTTTAAATCTTAATAGCACTTTTTTCAAAATTCACAATCACTTCAAAATTATCGATCGTTAATTTCAAAGGTAGATTTTCATACTTGGAGTTTTTTGCTTCTAATCACTTCTATTCAACTCCCAATGAGATTCTATCTTAATATCTACAGAAATAACACTTAAAATTGATATTAGAACCTTTCAATCTATATTGTCAAGATTAAAAGAAAGTCTTAACTTAGGTTTGCACAACCTAGTCCAACACAAATAATGTTGGGATCTCAAGAGAGGGGCACAATGCCTAATATAGATGAGAGCTTTAAGGAAGTTCATCATAGAAGGTGAAGGAAATAGATCGTGTGATCAAAGAGTCAAACAAAAAGTAAAAGAAAGGCCTAATAAGACCTTTTTAGGCATCATTAACATCATTATAGGGGTGATCAACCCAACAAAATAACTCATCCTGAAGTATTCATGGTAAGTTTAAGTGAAGTCTCCATTCCATATATCACATTTAGGTCAGAGAATGGACCACATGTCCATAGTCCACACAATGATGCTCTGGTAATTGAAGGTTTATTCTAGAATTACCTTATGAATAGACTCTTAATAGACAATGGAAGTGTTGTTAATGTGCTCACATAATAGGCATACTGAGCAATAAGAGGCACCTTAGTAACCTTCAAAAGTGTCAACAAACCCCTAGTAGGTTTAGGAGGAAAGTGACTGAAGTCTGTGGTAGCCACCACCTTAACAATAGAAATGACATACAAGAATTCGAACATCCCCTCCATTGCAAAGACTATGTTTAATACTATAAATAAGGAATTTTCATATGATGTTATGTAACAGCCATATTCATTTACATAACTCATATCATTCATGTTCAAAATACATATGCATAAAGGTTTTATCCATCCTACACACAATCAAACATTTACTTGATGTACATATATGTATATGACA
>CATIWR010012000.1:0-11242 GCA_949677035.1 Omphalea diandra
TGGAGAGTGGATGTAGGGATTGTTTTGCCCGAACCACTATAAAATCTTTGTCTCCTTGCAATTCTTTCTTCTTCTCTTAATCTTTAGTTTAAATTTTTAAACACCAATTCAACCCCCCTTCTTGGTGCCTAGGGACAACAATATATTTATGAAAAATATATCTTTGAGTCCCTCGATAAGTTAAACTAAAGAAATTACATGGTCATACAATAATAAATTGATAAAGGTTATCAATGTCATTTTACATTAATCTACTTAGAGATCGAGAAAGAATTGAACAATATAAGAATGACATGATCCATGACTTATGTTCAATTGAGATATAATGTGACAATAGGATTATAATACTAATTGTAAAATAGATTAGATCGAATCATTGACCATCATATAATTTCAGTAGTCATAATGTCTTGGTAGAGACCACTTATGACTTGTGAGCTAAAATAGGTTTGAGCTACTGCTAACATTATGTGAACCTACAAGGTTGCAGACATAGAATAGGCCTAAAATGAAATTGGATTTTACTTCTCTCTCTATATTTATAATTAAGATAATTAAGGATATTATCTAGATTGTTTTAGACATCTATTTCATTTTAAAAGGTTAAAAATGAAATAGGATATGTTATCTATATTTTTAAGATATAGAATTAGCATAAATATCTCAATTGTTATAATATATATACATGTTTTAGGGATTTCTAAAACATACAGTGCATGCACATTTTAGAAAATATTTTTTTAGAGAGAAAAACCCTAGTTCTAGCACACAAGCCATTTTTGAAAAAGCCTATTCGTATGGATACCTGCAGAGGGTGATCATCCTTTGGTGACGTCTTGATCTGACTTCAAGCTCAAGTTAGGGTGTTACCAATCTAAACCCCCCTCTTAGCCTTCCAATAGATTTGCAATCTCACATCTGAATTAGTAAGATTCATATCCTTTCCTTTTGATTTAATTGAATCACATGGATCTTCGATGGGATAACTTGTAGAAAAATTTTGTTTTTCCACTGCGATTGTTCTATAAAACCCAACACTTAGTTCTCAAAACTTCTTTGTTTCATGATGCCTTAAATCAAAAGAAAATGTTACCACTTGCTCTCGATTCTTTGTTCCTTTCTACATTGGACATGAATGGATTTCCATTGAGGTTGTCATAGATCGTGGTTGATCAAAAGTGCATCCCTTGCTGGATTTGTAGCTATGTTTTGTAACCAAAAAACATAGCCTTGTTACTTGCATATATGGGTATTTGCATGGGAGTGGTTCCCCAAAAAAACATGTTATATATATGGTTTGTTACTTATTATAGGTTGAAGCTTACAGTGAACATTAACTGTTTCAATTGCATGGGTATATTGCATGTATATGGGTCTTTATTGATTTTCATTTTTTTTTTTGTTTGTCTTTATGTGGGTTGAGATTTTGTTTATTAGGTAGTGGATTTGTTCTTTTAGTTGTTTATTGCATCTGCGTAGTCCCTTTTATTATGAATGGCGTTGTGTTGTTCACATCTTTTTCTTGTTATTGAAATCTTAGTGTTTCTTTGACAATGAAATGCAAGTAATATAAGTCATCAAAACCTTTTTCATCAATATATCCTTTTTTATTGAAAATTTATCTCACCTGAGCTCGTGTCATCATCACTTGAGCTTATAGCATATTTGTTGTGAGATCTTATAGCATATGTGTAATAGCTAAACAGACTTAAAAATTGAGTTGTCCCACTATATTTAGAAGAGAAATGTAGTCAAATTGCTAAAAATATGAAATTTGCATTTACTGTTGGCAAAAGATAGTGTTAATTTATTTTCTACATATTTAGGATAATATGAATGCAGAACAGTCAATTAAATGTGCCAAAAACTAGAAAATATTTTATCAAAAAATATTATTCATAAGTTGTTTCATTGTGTTTACATTTTTTGGTTACTGGTATGGGAAGTGATGTATATGTTTTATTATAACAGGTGTATTGATCCATTTACAATAAATTTCCACCATGATGGGAAGTTTATAGAGAATTAAGGTTGGAGGTTATGCGTTGTGGGAATATTATGCTACATCGACATCTACTCATTAGACAAGTTTTCATATTATTCATTCATGAAAGATATAAAGAAATTGAAGTATGTTGGTATCGAGTATTGTGTATTTGAGCCTGAGATAGGTTTCAGTGAAAGTTTGACATTCTTCACTAATGACAATGAATGCCTAGAAATGTTGAAATGGGTTAGGGATGGGACTATTGATGTGTATGCAGAAGTTCTAGAAGAAAAGGTGGGTGATAATGTCAATGATGTTGATGAAAGGGTTGGTGATAATGCAAAAATGGAGGGTGATAATAGTGTAGTTGATGGGTCTGATCTCTTACTGCAGTATTTGGGCGTTGATAATGATGGATCAGATGACAAATATTTGCTTAATTTGGAGAGTTCATTTCATAGCAATGACTATGATATCATCATTAATAGTGAAGATGATAAGTTTAAAGAAGTTGTTAATAGCAAGAGAAGGAGAGCATATTTGAAAAGAGAAGTACTAAATGAGAGGGAGGATAATGATAATGTGAGACAAGCAATTAGTGGTGCAATGAATGAAGATGTAGATGATGGCAATGATAGCCCAGCAAATGAGTATTGTGACATTGATGATGATGGAGTTTTGACACCATTAGGCACAGATGAAGAAGATTTGTTTGTTGAAAGACAAAAGAAGAAAAGACTGGAGGTCTATAACCCTAGGTGTGATCATAGCACACTTAAGTTTAAAGTTATATAGGGATATCGAGATGTAGCTGAATGTGAGCTTATTGTACGAAAGAATGCACTTCTTAATCAGTATAAAATATATTAGGTAATGAGCATTAGTAGTCAGTTAGATGCACATTGTATGAAGGGATGTTTGTAGAGATTGTACAGGAGCATATTACGAAATTATAAGACTTTTGTAATTAAGACCATGACTAATGTTCACACTTGCTATAGGGTACAAAATAATTGACAAGTAACTGCTAAATTTATGGTTAATGAATTCATGTAAAAGTTCAAAAGAAATCCATTTTGGCCATGAAAGAAATGGAGGCAAAATACTGGAAAGATATGGAACAATTGTCAATGTCTGGACATGCTACAAACCTAGATTATTAGCTCAAAACTTAATGATGGGAACGTTGAACAACATTATACCAAATTGAGAAGTTATATAGAGAAGCAAATCAAGATCGATCTAGAAGGATGTTTTTTACGACAAAGTGATTTTGATGAAGCTACAAACAAATGTACATTCGAACGATTGTACATTGGTTACAATATGTTGAAGAATGGGTTTATGAAAGGTTGTAGAAAAATAATTAGTTTCAATGGGGCAATTTTGAAAACGATGACCAGTGGTGCATTAGTAGCTGTAGTGGGTAAATACTGTAACAATATGATGTTTTCGATTGCATGCACAGTGGTAGAAGGTGAAAATCAATTTTCTTTGGCATGCTTCTTAGAAATTCTTTTTTAACAGATGAATATCACTAATGCCTTGCGTTGGTCTTTTATATCAAACCAACAAAAGGTATTAAATTGTCTTCATATTTATTTTTAGTTTTATTGAAGGTATATATTTAGATTTGTTTATTTTCAGTAAACTAACACTTATTTTTCTTAATGTATTTGTAAGGGCTCATGAATGCAATTAAGGAGTTGACTCTTAATGCCAAGCACAGAAATTATGCTCGGCATATTTGGGCCAATTAGAAAAAGAAAGGATTTAAAGGGAGAAGTTCAATGACTTATTTTGGTTGCTACGAAGTGACTAAATCAAGACCAAATGAAAGGAAAAATTGATGCCATCAAGAAAGACTCAGTTGAAGCTTATGAAGACTTTACGAATAGGGGCCCAAAGTCCTTTTATAAAGCTTACATAACGACTTGATGCGAATCGAATATGATTGACAATAATATACGTGAGACATTTAATTCCTACATCAAAAAAGCAAGGGTGCAACCACTAATTGATATGTTAGATTCCATTAGGGAGAATTTAATGTCTAGGATGGAGAAGTATGTTAGGATCATGAATAGAGTTAAGGACAAAATTTGTTCTAGAATTAGGCTCAAGTTAGAGAATATTAGGGAAAAAAATAAAGCATTGCACTGTGAAGATAGCAATTAGGGACAAATTTCAAATACAAATGTTCAATGACTAGTTTACACTTCTATCACATTCCTGCAATTGTAGATGGTGGACATTGATAGGTAAGCATTTAATTTTCTCTAATTATTTGAGTTAATAAGTTAGGATGGCATGCTCTAATTTATTGAACAATGACAGGTCTTCCTTATGTGCAAGGATATGCCACAATTCATTATTTGAAGAGGGATGCAGTAGACTATATGGATCAATTTTTCAGTGATCAAAACATCTCAAGTACACATGAGAAATTTGGGGTGCTTCCAATTAATAGGCTGAATATGTGGCCTGAGGCTTCAGGTGCACCCATGCTGCCTCCTCTTTTTAGAATGCAACTAGGAAGGCCCAAGAAAGTTAAGCTAAAAAAGAAGTTCATACCATAGTGACCCAAGCAACTAAAGTCAAAAGACTAGGTATGCTAATGACATGCCAACTATGCAAAGGAGTTGGTCATAACATCAAAAAATGTAATGAGAAAAATAATCCCAACTTTAAAAAGCCAATCAAAATTTCAGTAAATAAAATTATTGCATTTGAATTAATGATTAGTGTCAATTAGTTAAATTATGGATTGCATTATGTAATTACTCACAAGGGAAAAAGGAAGGCCAAAGAAAGCGAGTCCAATTAATGTTGAATTAGCCCAAACCAATCCAAGGAGAAGGAAATATAGTAAGAGCAATTAAGTCCTTAATCCCCAACCAGTAACCCAAGCATAAAGTTCACAACAATTCGATTAGATAAATGATGCCCCAGTTGGAAATGTGACACATTCACCAAGGCGAAGAAATTCTAAAATTGAACACTTGGAGAAGGCAAATCACAGATTAATTACAGATTCTGGAGTTCTTTATACTAGGGTAAATGAGTTCATAATTTTATAAAATTATGTAAAATGTTATAACTAATATATATATATAGTTTAGCTAGCAAAGGATCAAATAACTTGGTCTCTCCATTAGTGGAAGATGGTGAAAAAAGGCATGTTGACCCTGGCAGTTAATCATTCTCATCACAATAATCTGTTGTTGAAGATATCCAAAATTGATGCAATGTTTCTGCTATGATGTTTTAGGCAACTTGTTTTTGATGTTTCAGATATACAAGCAAACAGTCAATTAGATTTGTTGATGTTAGGCATTAGTTTAGATATGTTTTTGCTAACCAGTAACTATTTATGGCTAAAAAGCTTCAAACTAGTTGAAGTTGACGCTAAATTAGTGATATGCAGTTTTTATAATCTTTATTTGAATTGGTGAATGTTCAATTATAATGTTTCTATTTAATTATGTTTAGTTAACTTTAATTTATGAATTTCTATTATTGAAATTGAAGTTAAATTTTGCATATTACATTTTAGTTGAATAATGCTTAGTTAACTTCAATTTCTACATTTTTGTTATTACAGTTGAACATGCCTTCTGATTTTTATTATTGCAGTTGTTTTGGTTAAATGTTAATAATAAAGAGAAATGTAGTAATGTGAGTAGAATATGCCTTTGTTATTACAACATATGCCTTTTGTTATTGTAACAAAATTCTTGTCACTATAGGAAAGAGTAGAATATGTCTTTTGTTATTGTAACAAAGATAATTTATATTATTGCAATCATTTCTATTACTGCAGTTATTTTTAGTAATAACCACATGCCTTTTGATTTTTGTTGTTACAATTGTGTTTGCTAACATCCACAACAAGTAGCATATGTTTTTGTTCATATGAGAAGAAGGACAATAGTTAAATTAAACCAAATTAAGTTCATAAATTTGATAAAGGAATTCACTTACAAGCCAAACCCAAAGTCAATTCATCAACAATCCTAAAGGCAAACCTCCAAAACAATTTCATATTACATCAACATTATCCTAAAAAATGTCTTAGCAAAGGCTACCATTCTCCTAAAACTAACTTAAGCAAAGCCAACTACATACACAAGCAAACCTAAGCATATTACAAACCCACATTTGTAAAACAATTTTTCATATTCAGTGGATTGAAGCTTCATCTTTAGTAAATAATTCTCCATTTTTGCCAGCATTAATTCCTATTCCACTTCATTAGCTAACACCATGTTTCCTCCATTCATCTAAAATGTTAGGATCAAATACAAGGCCTCTCTTTTGAATGCACTTAGCACAGTGACCATGAACCCATCAATAGTTCATCATTCTAGATAAAACAACCACATCGTTTTTCCTACCAAATCATAAGAAAAGAAGCAAAAACAAACAAAATCACATAAACCATACCAAAATCAAATGCAGGAAACCAAAACACAAAAAGAAACAAAATCAACATCAACCAAGTCTCACCAAAATCAAATCCAAACACCAAAATGAAAAAACAAAAAAGATATCAACATTAAATAAACCTTACCGAAATCAAATCCACAAATAAAAAAGCAAAAAGAAAAAAAAACTCAACATCAACCAAGCCTTACCAAAACCAAATCCATAAACAAACATCACCAACATCAAATGAAACAAAAATCAAAACTTACCCCCTTTTATGACCAACACCAAAAATGCCTAGCAAGATTTCCATTTGTCCACAAAGTCCTCAGTTGAGCTTGTTTCCCATAATTACACATAATCGGATAAGCAATATAATTCCTAACCACTTGTTAACAATTTTCATTCAAGACGGCACTCTTGGTTATAATCAAAGAGGAATTTCAAAGTCAACCTTCAATGTTTTTGAGAGAAGAGAAGAGAATGTTCAATGAAAGCTCGAGTTATCTTCAATTTTTTTGAAGAAAAAGCGAACCCTAATCCCCAAATTATTGTTCACGAATGATATATGTTGGAGAAATGTCTTATTTCTTTTCTGTTAATAAAATGTGTTGAGGGGGTTGAATTGGTGTATAAAAATTAAAACAAGAAGGTAAGAAATAAAATGAGTAGAATGGAGACACAAGATTTATAGTGGTTCGGGTATCATCGACCCTATGTCCACTCCCCATTATGCTATAAGTTTCAAGTTATTATTTTCTTCCTCCTAATCTTAAGTTATTACTATCTCTTCCCCTTTGGCAAGATCAAAAAGAGGGTGAAAGAGGGAAATAAAAATAAGCATAAGTATAGATAAGAAGCAAAATAAGAATACAAAATATAAAGATAAAATTCATCAATCACATAAAATAATGATTTGCAAAGAAACAACCTTTTTATATATATCACTGTGGAATCACATAAGTTTGAAACATTAAAAAAAGCAAGAAAAATACAAAGGATTCCTAATCTAGAGAGAACGAGAATCATCAACATCTCCTGAAGATGATGTTTCCTCTTGCTCTTGTGTTACTCCTTCGGCTTCATCCCCATCCTCAACTTCATCTTCATTGTTATCTCCATCTTGCGTATCTTCAAATTCGATGAAGTCCAGAAGATGACAAGGAGGAACACCTAGTTTTTCTTGAAGATCCATCATATCACTGTGAAGATGTGATAGAAATAGGAATCTCCTCTTCATCATCCTTATCAATTTATCCAATTTACTATCAACAGAGGCAAGAGACAACTGAGTCTTTAGTTTTGGTTGAGGAGGAGGGACTTGAATTGTTCCTTCTTCAATGTGGAGCCACTTCCTTTTTGAAGCTTGTGAGGTTTCCATCTTCTTTGCTCCTACTGTACCAAGGGTATATGCACAGGTGTCCAGATGAATAGCCTTGGCATTTATAAGGTAGGTGAGATCTAGGAAGTTTTTGGATGGTAGAAGTTTCTTGGTGAGGAATTTTTCTTTTTCCTCATCAAGAGCACTAACAAAATGGTATATGGCAGTGATATGTGAAGGCAGCAAAAATTAATTTTTGGGTTTGGTACTCATGTCAATCAATTGATCCACAAGATACTGGCCAGTTTGGATGGATTTATTTTTGACAAGGCAAAAAAGAAAAGCTAAGTCTTTTTGGGATACTTTCTCATTACCATCATCTCTTACGTTTACAAAAAAGTGATGATGTGATGGAGTATCCAAAGGGGTAGGGATTTGATGTGTTTAGATAAAGAAGAGTGGGGGGTCATGTTTGGTTTCAATGGAGATTTTCGACCAAAACTCAAAATAGATAGCATCAAATGTGAAGATTATGAATGGGATGTTTTCTCCGACTTGTAAATTAAATAGAGAAGAGAATTGGTCGAAGGTAATGCAAAAAGGGTCGCCAAAGGCTCGAAACACTAACCCGTATAGCCTTGCTCTTTAATCAGCTTTTCAGCTCAATTGTATGGTGCACATAAACTCTCGCATAACCTCTTTGTAACTAGGTTCATCTTGGAAGATGAACTCGTTCCAGCCCAAATTTGAGAGGAAAGTTCGTACTTCGGTGTTGATACCTAAGGTTTCTAGCATAAAAGTTGCGGGTATCTTATTTGGAAGAATGATCTTGGAAGAATTGGCTTTGAACCTATCTTTTTCTTCCTTGGTAACTCCTTTCATGAGATGGAGGGCAGGGGGTGCAGAGGCAGCCACTGTCTTCCCTTTGTCTGCCTTTCAAAACTTCTTTGGAGCCATAACAAGAGAGGAAGAGAGTTTGGGAGATTTTTAGAAAGATTTAAAAGAGTGAAGATGTTTGGAATAGTAGTGAGAATGTCACTATTGAAGGGGATATTTATAGCCTTTGAAGGGTGTAAAAACGGCCAGAAATGAATTAAAGAAGAGTTGGCAACAGTTAGCAGTCAAATCACTTAAATGTCTAGACGGTTACTTTAATTTGTGTCTATGAATTCATGAGTCGCGATCGCAAATTCCAGAAAATGTGTGTAACAGATAAATTTTTCTCGAGAATATGCTCCTTAATAGTCAAAAATTTGACCAAACTTCATGGTGGAGCAAAAATTTTGCAACCTCGAATTGATGTTTAACAATCGAATGAAATTGACTTGTAATTTGCGACAATGAAGGAAGGATAGCGACTGTGAATTATGAGTGAGCAATGAAAAAATAGTTGAATTTTGAAAAAATTGTGATCCACTTAACTATATCAACCACAAATATCATAAATCAACAAATATCAATACACATAGCAATCACATAAAAGAATTTTCACTTTAGGGAACTTCCATTAAGCATTTCCAATTCTCTCTTAATGAAGTTCATCCTTTCTTCATTTAGAGGTTTAGTGAAAATATCAATAAGTTGATGATTTGTGTCAATAAATTCTAACACAACATCACCTTTTTGCACATGATCTCTAAGAAAATGATGTCTAATATCTATGTGTTTGCTCCTAGAGTGTTGGATGGGATTTTTAGAGAGATTAATAGCACTTATGTTATCACATTTAATAGGAATGTTATCAATCACTTTGCCAAATTCGTTTAATTGTTGTTTCATCCAAGGACTTGGGTGCAACAACAACCCGTAGAAACATACTCGGCTTCCACATTGGATAAGGCAACCGATACTTGCTTTTTACTGAACCAAGAAACTAGGCATTCACATATAAATTGGCAAGTTTCAGAAGTGTTTTTTCTATCTAATAAGCTACTTGCATAATCCATATCTAAAAAACCTACGAGACTAAAGGAAGAATCCCTAAGATACCATAACCCTAAGTGAATTATGTCATGCAAATATTTAAAAATCCTATTGACAGCATTCAAATGAGACTCTCTAGGAGAGGATTGGAACCTAGCACATATACAAACACTAAACATGATATCTGGCCTAGAAGCAGTAAGATAAAGCAGAGATCCGATCATACCTCGATATCTTTTTTCATCTACCATTTTGCCCGATTCATCTTTATCTAGCTTCATGGTACCACTCATTAGAGTTTTTGCTACCTTGCAACCATCCATGCCAAATTTCTTGAGTATCTCTCTTGTGTATTTGGCTTGATTGATGAAGATCCCTTCCTTAGATTGCTTGATTTGTAAACTGAGAAAGAATTTAAACTCTCCCATCATGCTCATTTCAAATTCTCTAATCATACACTTAGCAAAATCCTCACAAAAAGATTCATTATTAGCACCAAAAATGATATTATCAACATAGATTTGAACAATTAATGTGCCATGTTTCTACTTTTTAACAAAAAGTGTGGTATCCATCTTTCCTTTTTCAAAATCATTTTTCAAGAGAAAGGAACTGAGCCTTTCATACCAAGCTCTTGGAGCTTGTTTCAAACTATATAAGGCTTTGTTCAACTTAAAAATATGGTTTGGAAAATAATGTGACTTAAAATCAGGAGGTTGTTCAACATAGACTTCCTCCTCAATGATGCCATTTAAAAATGCACTTTTCACATCCATTTGAAAAAGTTTAAAATTCATATGACATGCAAAGGCTAAAAGAATCCTAATGGTCTCTAATCTTGCTACAAGGGTAAAAGTTTCATCATAGTCTATGTCTTCCTCTTGGTTGTATCCTTTAGCAACCAATCTAGCTTTGTTTCTAGTGATGAAACCTTGCTCATCTAACTTGTTCCTAAACACCCACTTACAGCCTATAATTGGGTGTTCTTTAAGCCTAGGGACAAGTTTCCATACCTTGTTTCTCTCAAATTGGTTGAGTTCTTCTTGCATCGCAAGTACCCAACTCTCATCATCAAAAGCCTCATCAATTGATTTTGGCTCAAGTTGAGAAACAAAAGCAAGATTATTATTTAAAAAATTAAGTTGAGATCTAGTACTTACACCCTTAGATGTATCATCAATGATCAAGTCCTTGGGGTGATACTTGAAAAATCTCCAATCCTTGGGTAGATCTTGGCTTGGCTCTACTTGTTGATGATGTTAGTCTTCATCTACTCTTGATGAATCACCTTCTTCTTTATCTTATTTTCTTGTAGAATTTTCCAATTCTAACTTCTCAAAGTCACCTATAAGATCAACAACAAAAATACCTTTCCCAAGATCAAGTTTTCTAGATTTATCAAAAACAACATTCATGGATTCTTCAACTACCATTGAACTTTTGTTAAAGACTCTATATGCTTTGCTTGAGGTGGAATATCCCAAGAAGATACCTTCATTGGTTTTTGAATCAAATTTCCCAAGATTATCCTTAGTGTTCAAAATATAGCACTTACATCTAAATACTCTTAGGTATGATATCTT
>CATIWR010012005.1:0-13988 GCA_949677035.1 Omphalea diandra
CTTCAATTGATGAGAATGCGATTGCAGGTTATTTCTTAGCAGCCCAGGAAACCAAGTTGTTGTCAAAAAAGGTACCATAACCGCTAGTGGAATGTTGATCATCCTAACAACCTTTCCAATCAATGTCAACAAACCATACTATGTTGAGATTGCAGGAGTAGAATAGCTTGAGAACATGGAAAGTTGTACCCTTATTACAAAAAATAACCAAAATAACGATAAATTTATCTATGGAAATTTTTCATAGCTAAATAATAATGGATTTCCAATGAAATAAAAAAATTATCGATGGATTCACAATCCATCGCTAATTTCGTAGGCAAAATTGGCACCAAGTTAGCGCTAGTTTGCTACCTACGGCCTAGTGATGGAATCAAATTTGTCATTGAGACTAGCAGTGAATTTATGACAAAATATTTTGTCATTAATTTAGCAACATATTAGCTACAAAATTTTATGTCACTAATTTTTTTACTCTAAAATAAAAATTTAAAAGTTATTTACATTGAAAAATTAGCGACGAATTAAGTTCCATTACCAATTAGTAGTGGACTAGCAAAGGAATTTTTCACCACTAATTTTTTACTTCAAAATAAAAATTCAAAAATTTTTTAGGTGAAAAAATTAGCGACAAATTTCATTACAAAAATTTTGTCGCTAATATTTTTTTAGCTTCAACATAAAATTTTGAATTCTTTTGATTCTTTAGTGACGAAAAATTTCATTGGTAAAATATTTTACCCTATATTCATTTCTTCTCCACTCATTTTTTACATTATTTTTCCTATTCTTTATCTTTTTATTTCTTTACCTTCCCTCTCTATTATTTTATGCTTTCTTCCTTTCTTTCCTTCTTCTCATCTCCCTTCTCTCCCACCTCTACCTCCTCTGCCACACGTCGTTGCCTCTTCCTTCACCACCACCGTCTCCTCTACTGTCTTCTCCACCACCCATCGTCATCTGATGAGAGTTGGGTGCTTGCTATGCAAGAAGAACTCAATCAATTTGAGAGAAACAAGGTATGAGAACTTGTCCCTAGGCCTAAAGAACACCCAATTATAGGTTGTAAGTGGGTGTTTAGGAACAAGTTAAATGAATAAGGTCTCATTACTAGAAACAAAGCTAGATTGGTTACCAAAAGATACAACCAAGAGGAAGGAATATATTATGATGAGACCTTTACCCCTGTTGCAAGAATAGAGGCCATTAGGATTCTTTTAGCATTTGCATGTCATATGAATTTTAAACTTTTTCAAATGGATGTGAAAAGTGCTTTTTTGAATGGCATCATAGAGGAGGAAGTCTATGTTAAACAACCTCCTGGTTTTGAGCCTCATTATTTTCCAAACCATGTTTTCAAATTGAACAAAGCCTTATATGGATTAAAACAAGCTCCAAGAGCTTGGTATGAAAGGCTTAGTTCATTTCTCTTGAAAAATGACTTTGAACAAGGGAAGGTGGGCATCACACTTTTTATCAAAAACACAAGCATGATACATTAATCATTCAAATCTATATTGATGATATTATCTTTAGTGCTACTAATGAATCTCTTTGTACGGATTTTGCTAAGTGTATGACTAGAGAATTTGAAATGAGCATGATGGAAGAGCTCAAATTCTTTTTCAGTCTACAAATCAAGCAATCCAAGGAAAGGATTTTCATCAACCAAACCAAGTATATAAAGGAAATACTAAAGAAATTTAAAATGGATGGTTGCAAAGAAGCCAAAACTCCAATGAGCAGTACCATCAAATTAGATAAGGATGAATCGGGTAAAGAGGTAGATGAAAAGAGATATCGAGGTATGATCGGATCTCTACTTTATCTTACTGCTTCTAGACCAGATATCATGTTTAGTGTTTGCATGTGTGCTAGGTTTCAATCCTCCCTTAGAGAGTCTCATTTGAATGTTGTTAAAAGGAACTTTAAGTATTTGTATGGCACAATACACTTAGGGTTATGGTATCCTAGGGATTCTTCATTTAGTCTCATAGAGTATTTGGATGCGAATTATGCAGGTAGCTTGCTAGATAGAAAAAGCACTTCTGGGACTTGCCAATTCATAGGTGAATGCCTAGTTTCATGGTTTAGTGAAAAACAAGTATCGATTGCCTTATCCACCACAGAAGCTGAGTATGTGGCAGTGGATTATTGCTGCACCCAAGTTCTTTAGATGAAATAACAATTGAAGGATTTTGGCAAAGTAGTTGATCACATTCCCGTCAAATGTGATAACACAAGTGCTATTAATCTCTCTAAAAATCCCATCCAACACTCTAGAAGTAAGCACATAGATATTAGACATCATTTTCTTAGAGATCACATGCAAAAGGGTGATGTTGTGTTAGAATTTATTGACACAAATCATCAACTTGCAGATATTTTCACTAAACCTCTAAATAAAGAAAGGATGAACTTCATTAAGAGAGAATTGGGAATGCTTGATGAAAGTTCCCTAAAGTGAAAATTCTGATCCTATGAATGATTGTTATGTATGTTATGCATGAGTGATGATTGTATGAATAGGTTTATTATTTATTTCTAGTGGATCACATGTTTTTAAAATTTTCTCATTCTTATCCTTGCTGACTCATCGCGGTCGCGACTTCTGAATTTGCGGACGCGAATTAGAGTAGTTGCCTAGGCAATTAAGTGATTTGATTGCCAACCATTTCCTCTCTTCATTTAATTATTTTCTAGCCATTTTTTGACCGTTTTTGCACCCCTTCAAGCCTATAAATACCCTCTTCAACAGTGTTTTCCTCACTTCACTTCCAAACTCTTCTTCTCTCTCTAAAAATCTCTTAAACTTTCTTCCTCTCTTGTTTAGCTCCCAAAAAATTCTCTAAGGCTGACGAGGGCGAGGTAGTGGCTCAGCCCTCTGCACCTCCTGCCCTTTATCTCATAAAAGGAATCACCAAGGAGGAAAAGGAAAGATTCAAGGCAAACTCCTCCAAAGTGATTCTCCCAAACAAAATTTCGTTGACTTTCATGCTAGAAACTTTAGGCATCGATGCGGAGATTCGTGCCTTTCTCTCCAATTTGGGTTTGAACGAGTTCATCTTCTTAGATGAACCCGGATACGATGAGGTTATATGAGAATTCATGTGCACTGTACAACTAAGCAGAAAATTTGATTCAAGAGCTGGCCAATACGGGTTGGTGTATCGGGCTTTCAACGACCCCTTCTACATCACCTTCACCAATTATCCTTCCTTTTTAACCTGCAAGTCAGAGAACACATCCCTTTCATTATCTCCGTACTTGATGTCATCTACTCCGAATTTTGGTCGGAGATTTCCATCGAAACCAAACACGACCCCTGCTCCTCTTTATCCAAACATATCAAAACCCTACCCCTGTGGATCCTTCATCGCATCATCACCTTCTCTGCTAATACAAGAGGTGATGGTAACGAGAAGGTTTCACAAAAGGACTTGACATTCTTATTTTGCCTTGTCAAGAACCAACCTATGCAAATCGATCGTTACCTTGTGGATCAATTGATCCACATGAGTATAAAACCTAAAAGCCAATTTCTTTTGCCTTCCCACATTACAACCATCTATCGCTTTGTTAGAGCACTTGATGAGGAGAAAGAGAAATTCTTTACCAAGAAGCTCCTTCCTTCTTAAAACTTCCTAGACCTAACCTATATCATGAAGGCCAAGGCAATCCATCCAGACACATACATCTATACCCTTGGTGCAATAAGTGCGAAGAAAATGGAAACCTCCTAAGCCTCCAAGTGAAAGAGGCTTCAAATTGAAGAAGGCAACCTTCACGTCCCTCCTCCTTAATCAAAACCAAAGTCAAAGTTATCTCTTGCCACCATTGATCGCAAGTTGGATAAGCTTATGAGGATGATGAAGAGAAGGTTCCTCTTACTTTCACATCTTCACAGCGATACGGTGGATTTCCAAGAGAAACTAGGAGTTCCTCATTGCCATCTTTCGGACTTCACCGAATTTGAAGATACACAAGATGGAAATGGCAACGAAGACGACATAGAGGATGGAGACGAAGCAGAGGGTGCACAACAAGCACCAGAGACACCATCTTTCAGAGATGATTCTCCACTACTTTAGATTAGGGATCTTTTGTATTTGGTTTTTCACTTTCCTTGTGCTTATTTTCTTTTATAAATATTGTGATCCCACAGTTATGAATATATATAAAACTTGTTTCTTTGCAAACATTGCTATCTTATGTGATTGGTGTTTATTCTCTTATCCATTGCATTATGTTTGCTCCTTATGAATACTTATGCATGAATCTCTTTTTTTCCCTTATATACCCTCTTTTTGTTCTTGCCAAAGGGGAAGAGATTGTGAAAGGAAGAAAATAATGAAATAACTTGAGAATAACTATAGCATAAGTTGAAAGGGAGCAATATAGTTATTGTTTTATCAAATTCACCTTTGATTGAATGAATGATATACTTAGCAAATTTTGTCATAAGTATTCATTGAATCATATTACAATCCAACTTCACTTTTCTGCATCTTTTTCACTTAAGGATCAATCTAAGTTGTCAAAATAAAAAAGAGAGAGATTGTTGGACTAGGGTAGTTAACCCTAAGTCTTAGGCCTCTTTTGATCTTGACAAAGGTGATTGATTATTTCTAATGATTCAAATTAGTGTTGTTTTGTAGCCTTTTTTGTTAGTCTTTAAGTTAGAAGTTGGATAGAAATCTTAGTCTTCAAAGAATGTGAAGTAACTTCTAAACCGTGATCGCAATTTAAGATTCGCGACTGTGATCCATGAGAAGACTTGCTAGAAGATCAGACAGACGAAATCGCGGAGTCATTCTTGGCCTCCACTCATCGAAAGGAAGAACTCAAAAAGTGGCAGACGAATTCGTGGTGTAAAGCTTGCTTTAGTCGCGACCGCAAATTTTGAAGTAACTGAAGATGCAATCAAGTCCACAATCACAACGTTACAAGTGTCCCAGGTAACCGTTGGAAGTCAAAAATTGCAATGGAAACTTGTTGGTAGCTATCGCGAACCCAAAAGAAGAAGATGAACACTTTTGGTAGAGGAATTTGCGTCTAGAGTCGCATTCTATATAAGATAAATCGCAACCACTACTTTTGAGAGCAAGTGAAAGACAATGACTATATTTTTCTGGTGAACTAATCAAAAGCTGCCACGTGGACTAGTTGTTAGACACAAATAAGGTTTTCCTTATGGAATTTGGAATTTGCGACCGCGAATAATGACTGTCAAGCTTTTAATGCACAAATCTGTCTAGCACACTTTAATGATTTTGTACCGGTTTTATTGCAACGTCTCTTTGGTGGGTAGAGGCTATAAATACCTCACCAAATAGATGTAAATACAAGAGACTTATTAACTTTGTACCTAAACTCTTGCAATTTTGCTGCTCACTTTTTTCTATTCTTTAATTCATTATTGGGTGTGAGCATAAACACTAAGTATAATAGGTTATAGTGTGAGCCTGTCAAAACACTAAGATAGGTTATTGTGTGAGCTTGTTAAAACACAAGTTGTAAAGGTTGTTATGTGAGCCTTCAAAACACAAGTGTAAAAGTTTGGTGTAAGCTTGAAAACACCTTTGAAAGATAGTGGAATGCCTAATTTTCGAGGAATTGGGGAGTGGACATAGGGTCGATTATACTCGAATCACTATAAGTCTTATGTTTCCTCTCATCTCATTTCTCCTCTCTCTTTCCAATTTTAATTTTTATACACCAATTTAACATCCCCCCCCCCCTTCTTGGTGCCTAGGGCCAACACACACAATTTCCAAATTAAGTCCATTTATTATAAATCACAGTCCTAAAATTATTACTCTAATCATAGCAAAATTAAAGATCACATCTAAAACTTAGGGAAAGACATTATCTTATAATAAATGTATTATAAAGATTCAAAGTTATCAAACCAATCATTGAAAGCAAATAAATAAAGAAAATAGTTAAGAGAGAGTTTAGATAGAACTAGTTGAAGCCTATTGATTTTCTTCTATTGAATCTCTAAAATCTATAGGAATTGCCTCCAAAACTTGTTTTGGTCTTTATTTTCTTACTCTTACTCTTTCTCTTTTTAGAGGCACCTTAATGTTTACCTAGGTCCTAAGGAGTGTTTATATAAGCTGAAAAAAGTTAGATTAGCAAGCAAAGATGATGAGGATGTGAATGATCGACATGCATCTCTCATAAATCTTAATTTTATACCTAATATATTGCACAACCTATATCAAGCTATGCAACTTTCCTATGATGGATTTGTGTACCTATAACAATTTTTAAAGAAATATCTAGAGCTAGAAATTCTAAGTGCTTTGATTATTTTTGCATTAGAAATTTGAAGATGCCCTTTATAATATCTTAGTTTTGATAAACTTCTAATTATGCATCTTCATTACAGTTTAACTCAAAACATTCTATTTCTCTATTTGCTCTCAGAATCTACACTTTAATATTTTTGTGACTGCTTCTCATTCTTCTATCCAAATGATACTAGGTCTTTCGCAAAATAAAACAGACATATATATGTTATAGTTTGGAGAATGAAATGGCTAAATTCATCTTACAAAATTCACAACATCTTTGAAACTGACCATTAAAGTTGATTTTGGTTTGTTTTTTAACATATCTCACTATTTATTTAGATATGCCACCAATATATAAAAATAACTAAAAATTAATAAAAACACTATGAAAGTACTTGAGAAAAATAAATTAACTCAAGAATTAAAAGCAAATAATATATGTAAAGTATACTATCAATGGGAGCCCCCCCATAGTTGGTCAAGCTTTACCAAGTCAAACCAGGTCAAAGCTCCTCCTTTCAAGTCTATTTTCTCTTTGCCATCCAAATCAGTTGTGGACAAGGAAAAATGATTTCTTTTTCATCTAATTAATGTATATAGAATCAAAATCAATATTTTAAATTCCAAAACTGATTGCAAATAATTAATTTAAGAATAGGAAACAATTAAAGTTTAAGAACAATAAGAGCAATTTGAGTTCTAGGTTTATGAAACATGCTTCTAATAATTATTTTTTTCAACTTTAAAATATTAAAAAAAATCCCTATAAGGTTGCCATATGATCATGAAATAATAAAAATTAAATTAAAAGAATCAAGAATGACCAAAATCATCAAATTAGAGTCAAAACACAAATCACATGAACCTTTCATGCCTAAGTAAATTCGGCTAGGGTTCTCAAACCCTAATCTACTTCCTTATCCATGGAACAATTCCATGTTATCTTTAAGCTATTCTAACAAAATTTTCATGGCTAAATATTCATCAAGTCTAGTTTGGAAAAATTAGAATAACAAACTATACATATAATCAATCTCATTGACAGTAACAACATCCTAATCATGAACTATATCATAATACAAATTCAATTGAGGCTCTAATACCAATATTAGAAAACCTAAGTTTAAGCAAAGTCTCTTGCATGGTTAACGTAGTGGAATATTTGAGATTTTAATTTTCTAAACCCATGGATTATCATTAAATTTCTATTATATTCAAACAGTAACAAGTAAGGAGATTACCTCTTATAGCTGAATCCTATTGCTCCATCTTCTTCCACCTTATTCATAGTTGGAATGTAGCAAACCATAGTTATCCACACCTTATATGCATAATGTTTAATAGTATCTATATGAATGAAGATGAAGGAATCCTCAAGTACCAAAACTTATGCTAAGCCAAAAAGGTAAAAAAAGGGATAAAGAGGCGAAAAGTTTTTGATTAATATGATCAATCGTGTTTTATCTTTTTTTTTTTTTTCTTTTATCACTCTATTATCAGCCATATATCTTTTCGTGTGTGTGTGTGTGTGTGTGTGTGTGTGTGTGTGTGTATATATATATATATATATATATATATATATATATTTGTGTGTTTGTTTATGTATGGAAAGATATATGAACTCTTAAAGCCTCAATCTCATTCAGGAAATTTGGCTATATGGCTAAGTTCCATATAAGCCCTTATACTTATTAAATATTTATAACTAACCTCTTAATCAATAGAAATAACCTCCAATTGAATCCATACTCAATCTCTTTTATCATTGATCTTTGTCCTTGTCTGTATGACTTTTTAGGCTTTCTAACACCTTTGACATTAAATATGAGTCATAATTTTACATAATTAATTTAGAAATAGATAAATTAACTACTTTAATTTATTATCATTCTCTAATAGATTTAATTTATTAACATTCTCTAATAGATTGACGTATAATATTTAAAAAGCAAATCAGTAGTTAGGAATGATAAAGATAGTTTCACCATATACCCTTAACAAAGTATTTATCAATGTAATTCAGTCTTTGTATTAGAGACATCCTAATAAAACATAAAAATATTGAATAAACATATATTCTATATTAGTTTGATCATATTACCATTCTACCTTGGCCAAGTATTTCATAGTTAATACTAGAAGCCAACAAAGAGGACATGCCTTAAATGCTTATATTAATAAATCCTATATATTATCTCTATCAAGTTCATACTATGCCTAAAATATTACTTATGAGTAATATGTGTCCAGGACAACTGGAGTCATGGATCAAAGTATAACAATTCCCTGATAAGATACTATGGTGTTCTCAAGTCAAAGGACTACTTATATAACCCTTATAAGAATAAACCATAGACTCATAAGTATTATTTTATATGACTATTATTTATGGGTCATTCAATGAACCTGCTCTTTAACAAGCACCTATAAGCAAGTACCAAGTATCTCACATACTTTTACTGATGAGATTAGTAGTTTCCTTAACCTTCAAGATATATATGTACCAATCTAAACAAAACTATTAATGTTCAGTCCTGATAGTGCATTAACTGAAAATACTTGAAATGATACATTGATGCAATAGATATCCCAAGCCATCTTTATAAAAAGTATGCATTCTATGAACTTCAACTTAATTGTTATCTAAAAGGATTAAATAAATATATTACACAAATAGCAATATATCCAAAGTTGGGGATGCTTATTTAAATAGATGAAATACCAGTATACATATCAAAAGTCTAGTCATGATAAAGCCAATTCATTAGTTATCATGACATATAATATCTTTACTTTTTTTAGCACTTCTTTCTAGATTTGTTCTTATTCTTGCTTAATGGCTATGAAGCATTGATGTACTCCATCTTTATCATATGAATAATCATATTATGAATCACATCAATCATCTTATGTACCTTTTAGCTTTGATGAAGAAATGTGCCTCCCATTTTTCATTTTAAATAGATGACTCACAAGTGCATGCAAAGTTAAGCACTTTTTGCTTATTTTTATTTTTTATCCATGCTATTGTAATCAATAATAATCTTTAAGACTTTATCCTTTTTGTGTGAATAATCATAAGCATACATACTTGCAAGGAAGTCCCTAACTTCTTTGGTTGAGCAAAACAAAGAAGTTCTAGCATACTTAACTTCATTCATTAAATTTTGAAGTATTTGTCTAGCTTTTATATTAGCTATGTATAATTCCATTTCTCTTGCATTTTATTTTCCCATAGATTTAAGAATTATTAAACCACTAACTATTTTTATGGGAACCATTTGTCCATTTTAATAACATCTTAAGGTCTATCCTTTGTTATTTATAATGATTTCAATTCTTCTTTTCTAATAGGGATTGTTATAACCATTGAAGTAAGGAGGAGAAACATTCATTATTCAACTTTAAGTCTTGAATTTCCCATGATCTTTATACTCTTTTAATGAAGCTCTAAAAAAGAGATTAACCTATAATATCACTTGTTATCTCATAAAAGCCCTAAAAGCAAGTTGAATAAGTCAATGAGAAAATTTTGTAAAATTAAAACTATTGTAAACGCTCATTTGTTTTACAGCTACGCTCGAACATGTGAAATCTTATTTATGACTCCTAACCTTTTATCGACCATTAAGGGGTTGAGAAGATGTGGAGTTATACTTTGGTACAACATCGAATAGTGGCTCGTGAGAGGCTCAAAGGTGATATAGAAATGGCCTTTTAACAGGTAGAAGCCCTTAAAGGATCAAATGGCCATAGGGGCACAAAAAGGTAATGCCTTGGTAATATCCCAAAATACTTGACTGGAGTTGCCATATAATTTTGGTAGAGTTCTAACCAAAGATGTGTTCTTATCTAAATAATTAACTAGAAGACCCAATCCATCTTAACCTTATCAGAGATCGAGTTTTAAAATTAGGTACAACTCAGTTAAGAGGTTAGGTACCCCAAGGCACCTAAACTTTAGGATTCGACCTTTAGGAATCCTTGGTTTACATTTAAAAGTTATATCATCATCAATTACTTAGTCCATATTTGAACGACCCTAAACATCCATCTAACGACTTTTCATACTTCCACATTAAATATAACATGCACAATCATTCATCATAAGAATGGGGATACATGATCAAATGGAAGGGTTTTCATGAAATCATGTAAATGAAAGTGTTGGACTAAGATGGTTAATCTTAAGTCTTGAACCTTTTTTTACCTTGATAAAAGAGATTGATCAATTCTAATATTTCAATTAAGTGTTGTTTTGTCATTTTTAGTTAGTCTCTAAATTGAAAGTTGGATAAAGTCCATAATCTCTAAAGAAAGCAAAGTGTCTCCTAATTCGCGACCGCAACTTCATATATGGTGACTGCGACTTAGATTAAGACAGGTTGAAAAATTGGACAAGCGGATTCGCGGGCCACTTCTCTGCCATGACCCATTCAAAGATGGGAGTGCCAAAGTCACAGACGAATTCGCGGTGTGTCTCGCCTCAATTGTGACCGCGAATTTTGAAGTAACTTAAGAAGGAATCAAGTTCACAACCACAGTATGACAAGTGTCCCAGGTGACCGTTGGAAGGCAAAAATCACGATGGCAACTTGTGGGTAGCGACCGCGAATCATGAAGAAGAAGATAAACATTTTGACAGACGAATTCACATCCTAAGTCACGCCTTGTATAAGAAAAATCGCGACCGCTACTTTTATGAGCAGGTGAAAGGCAACGACTATATTTTCCTAGTAAACTAATGAGAAGATGGCACGTGGACTAGCTGTTAGACATAGACGGTGATTTCTATCGCAATTTTGGGCTCCTGTATGGAAAATTGGAAAATCACGATCGCGAAAGAGTAGTAGCGACCGCGAATGAAGCCTGATAAGCATTTAATGCAAAATATGTCTAGCATACTTTGGAGATTTGCTACCAATTTTATTACAATGTCACTTTGGTGGGTAGAGGATATAAATACCTCACCAAACAGATGTAAATGCAAGAGAATTCATTAATTTGCAACCCAAACCCTTGTAATTTTGCTACTCAATCTTTTCTATTCTTTAAGTGATTGTTTGGTGTGAGTATAAATACCATTTGTAAAGGTTATAGTGTGAGCCTGTAAAAACACTAAAGAGAGGTTGATGTATAAGCCTAAAAAAGACAAGTGTAAAAGTTATTGTGTGAGCCTCAAAAACACAAGTGTAAAGGTTATTGTGTGAGCCTTCAAAACACAAGTGTAAAAGTTAGGTGTGAGCTTAGAAAACACCATTTGGATATAGTGGAACACCCAATTGCTGAGAATTGGAGAGTCGACATAGGGTTAATTATACCCGAACCACTATAAATCTTGTGTTTCTCTTATACTCATTTTCCTTCTTACATTCTTGTTTAAATTTTTATACACCAATTCAACCCCTCCTTCTTAGTGCCTAAGGCCAATAGAAAGTATACTATTGAACCTCATAACCTATAAAATAAGGCACACACTAGTACTTAAAATCAAGAAAACTGACATCTCCTACATCTAATCATGGTAACTTAACATGCAAAGATAATGCCATCTTTACCTTATTTAGGAGATACCTTAGATACTCACCACAAGATATTCATCATAAGCTATTACAAAGTATGGTATGCATGTCTAAAAAAATTGTCCTAACAATGGCCAAATGCTTTACAAAAGAACATGTAATACATTCATGGTATACATAATGTCATAAAGTGTATATGTGATGGCAGACCATGCAAGTGAGGCTGACATCAATCATTAGTAGATTATGGAGTGGAATCATAGTGTCCTTGATGTCCAAAAACTCACCCAAATAACCCTTAAATATGGACAACACATCAAAGACAAGAGGGGGAAACAATCCTAGCCATGAAAAAGGCTATGATTTAGAAAATATTTTCAAATAAAATAGTTTTTCATTTAGAAAATATTTTCATTTATTAAAAGTGGAAAATTGTTTTCTATTTAGAAAACTATAAAGTATATACATTCATTATCCTTTTATTTGTTAATTTATATTTTTTCTATTTGGATTAAGTATTGTTCTTTTTAATTTTATATTTATATAATATTTATTATTTTTGTATTTTTTAATGCCATAAACTACGTCTTCATTACAACTCTTATGTATGTAAAAAATATAATGCCTTTTATTTTGAATAATTTTAATTTTATAATATTTTTTAAAAAATAATTCATAATATTTTTATTTAAAAGTTTTATAACATTAATGATATAAAATAAATGGGTAAAACTTCTTACACAAAATTTCATAATTATACATTTTTATGTTTTTAATTTTAATTTCAAATTATTTTATTTTAGAAAATTAATAATATATATTATAATAAAATTAAAAAATAAAAAGAAAATAATAAATAATAAATAAAGATTCAAACTTAATTCATAAAGTTATTATATGGAAAATAATAGGGTTATGTTTGTGTCTTTCCATATTTTCTACTTGATCTTAAATAATTATTTTGGTTTAGTTGTAGTGGATGTTGATTTTTAGTGAGACAACAATAATAGATTCCCACATCATGTAGGAGGCTAACCTTATCCCTATCTGCAACACTCTATGCTTGTTTGCAACATGCCTAAAAGATTGATTTAAGATGATTAATTTTCATTTATATATATACAATAACAATTAAAAATTAAATATATGTTTGAAGTTAAGATTTCACCATCATCAATTCATATGCATGGTATCTTTCATTGAATCCTGAAATTACCTATAACATTACTCATAATATAATCTAGTAATAAATTGAATAAAAGATTAGTGTACCTTATTTCAAGTACTGGATGATAAGTGAGTGTCAAGACTGATAATTATTAGAATATACTCTCCCTGATGCAAGCTTTGCCTACTTAATCAACTTCTCATGCCATTTTGTTTGAGCCATTATGTGAAGTTGCCTTACTAAAAGAAAATGTTGTTAAAACTTTTGAGGATAAAGAAGATATGAAAAATTCGTAAGATGGTAAAAGGAGGAATTTTGCTTATATAGAAAATGATGGTGAAATGGAGAAAATAAAAGGGAAGCTAATGAAAGAGAAAATAAAGAAAGAGAAAATGAGCAAAGACTTTTGTATGAAAAAGAAATAAGAATGGCAAGACTTATGTAGACTGTAATAAGCTAGTTATACAAAAGAGTGTGCTCGACATATATTTCAACCTTAGGCAGAAATTCCCATTTGATCTTTGAAATTTTGGTCTTACTTAATGTAACATCTCTATCCCTATTCATTGACATTATCACATGAATATATTCATTGCACAAATGATATGAAATCACATATGAGCATATGCACTATATCAAATGATATAAAATCTCACATGACCATATGCACAGGATAAATAATCATTTAGATATGTGAATTGTAAAAGCACGACAATGACAATTGCATCATTGCATTTGGGATGCTTGAACATATATGCAGTGTTTGCATAGTTATATGACAAATTATTTCCTATTGTGTGCTTATTATAGCATCATAAATAATGGTGTTTGAAAGCTCAGTTAAAAGTATAAAGAGCATCTAGAAATTAGAGAATGGATGAAGGTGATGAAGGAATGAAGAAAAGGGACTAAAAGCAAAACTATTTAACTTTCAACCAATAGGAACAAGCCACCAATCTTTTGTCCTATTAGAGTAAGAATACAAATTATAATTAT
>CATIWR010012038.1:0-17957 GCA_949677035.1 Omphalea diandra
TTGGAAGCATAAAATGGAGTTCTATCTTGATAGCATTGTCATCAACTTATGGGATTATATTTTTGAAGAGCAAAAGCCTCCAACAAAGTAGGTTGAAGGAGTAAAGGTGGCAATTGCAAGAGAAGAATGGAGTGAAGCACAAAGGAAGGCAAATGGGAAGAATAAGAAAGCAATGGCTATTCTTCTAAGTTTCATGTCAAGAGAAGAAAATGGAAGAGTCCAACATTGCCAAACTGCACATGCCATATGGACAACAATAGAAAACTATCATGACGACACAACTCTTGTGACGTCAAGCAAGTTGGAGATGTTTGTGACAAAGTGGGAGTTCTTCATTATGAAAGACCATGAAAGCATCACTGAAATGACAAATAGACTCCTATCTATTGTCACAAACATGAAAAATTTTGGAAGGACTCTTACCAACTATGAGGTAAACACTAAAATACTCAAATCTCTTCCATTAAATAAATTTGGTGTAGGATTATGTAGCATTCAAGAGTCTAATCTAAAGATTAGGAAAAGGCCAATCAATGTCCTCATTAGTAAGCTTCTCACTCATGAGATGACTCTCAAGAAAGATGAAGAGATGAAGAAGCTAAGAGAATAATGACACAAAGAGGAGAAGAAAGCTTTGGCCTTCAAAGCTCAAGAAAATTATTTAAGCTCAAGTGACTCAAATGAAAGTGATAAAGAAGAAAAAGAGCTTGCCAAAATATTAAGAAAGACCAAGAAGTTGATGAAATGGAGAAGAGAAAGAAGTATCCAAAGAAAGTCATCTTCCTACCATCATAAAAAAAAGAAGAAGACCTTTAAGGCTACTTGGGATAATGATTTAAGCGATGAAGATGAAGATGGAGATGAACTAGCAGACTTTTGCTTTATGGCTCAAGAGGACTCCTCCAAGGAGGTAAGTACTTTTCTACACTCTTATGATGATTATGAAGCATTTGATGATATAGATGAAGATCTTTTAAAAGCTCTCACATTAAAATGTGACAAATATAAGTCATAAATGAAAACTTACAAGAAAAAATGTTCCAAACTAGAGGATAAATTTATGTCCTTAAATGATCTTGTAAGTGAGTTGAGGAGTTCTAATAAAGAACTCAAACAGTCACTAGAGAGACTTTCTAAATCTTCATCCTATCTTAACTCTTTGAGAAAGGAAAATGATTCTTTAAAGGATGAAGTCATAGAACTTAGAAATTCCATCTCTTAATTTCTTAAGGGGAAGGAAGCTTTGGATACACTAATTGTATCTCAAAGACCTCTTTTAGTTAGGCATGGTTTAGGCTTTAATGAAGCCTTTTCACCTACTTCTTCACTCATGACATTTGTTAGAGCAACAACACCTCAAACTTCAAGTACTGAGGTCGTAAGGAAGAAAGGTGCTCATAGCACTAAGCCATCTATGCCTAAGGGCATAGTAAAAGCCCCCCCCCCTCTAAGGCTCAAGAGCCAAGGCTCAAAGAGCAAATTATACTTACATTTATAACAAGACGCATGCTCAACAACACAAACATAAAAAATTCTCTTCTACTTCTAATCACTCATGCACTTCTATACACTCTCATAACCTAAGTATGGGAAGACCCCCTACTTATACTATGGTTATGCATAGGAGAAAGACATCTAAGTCTAAACTCTAATGTCATTATTGCATGAAGTATGACCATATAAATGTATTTTGCCATATTAGGAAGGCACACCTCAAATTGGAGGACCTTTCCAAGACTAACCCCTAGGGATCCAAGTATATTTGGATACCAAAACAAAGTGTTTGATATTGCACGATGGGGACTCCTTCACCAAATTCACATCATGGAAAATGTAAAGGTGAATGGAGATTGCTAATGAAGAAGGGATAAAAGTTTCAAATGGTTATTTAGTATCAAGGCATTGATACTAAACTTGTAATGTATCTCTTATCCCTTATGTTTTTAACTTAATGTATTTATGCATACATTTAGGGGGAGTTTTATTGCTTGAAATATCTATGTGTTGACATATTTGATTGATTTGATTGATTGTGTGATAAGTTGAATCAATTCATTTTGCATTTGAGGTTTCTACATTTCAAATGTTCAAATCAATCATTAAAAATCATATACTCTATTAAGGCCATATATGACAAGTTTTAAATTTCTAGCCCTAGTTTGTATGTTCAAGCGTCTTTAAATGTTTGAATCATGTTTGCATTTATGTTTCATCCATTTATCTTCTTATGTGACATATTGTGATCAATTGTACAAAATTACTTATGTTTGCTATTGTAATTTGAGCTTGTATAATTGACAAGTTTGTCGTCATTTCCTCTCATATTCCTTATTCTCTTTCTTATTCCCTCCTATTCCTCTTTTTTTTATCTTAACAAAGAGGGAGAGATAATTGATTGAATATACCAAAAGGGAACATACAAAAAGAGGAGATAAAATTGACAATGATCTTATTCGAATAACTAAGGGGGAGAAATCATTCTTTTAGAAGCTTGCATAATTAATTCTTTATCCTTTGCATATTCAATCTAAATTGTCAAAATCAAAAAAGGGGAGATTGTTAGACTAAGTTATTAAAACCTAAGTTAAGACTCTCTTTTGATCTTGACAATATAGATTGAAAGTTTTAATGTCAATTTTAAGTGTTGTTTTTACAGTTTATAAGAGTTATCTTCAATGGAATTAAAAATCTCCATCTTTTAGAAAAATAGAGGAATTTGTTATCGGTATCCCCTAAGTTGTGACTGCGACACTACTATAAGAATGGATGAAGATATGCAAAAGGAATTTAAGGGCGAATTTGCAGTCGTGAATCAGCTGAAGGAGCCTTGGTTGGATCACAGAGGAATTCGCAGTTTTAATCCCACCCAAGGCATTGATATCTCGCGACTGGGGATTTTTAAGTGGTTAGAACACAACGACTATATTTTCTTAGATAACCAACAAACAGCTGACGTGTGGACTAGCCATTAGACACAAATAGTGTTTTAGCTGCAATTGGAAATTTGTGACTGCAACTTTAGCCTAATAAGCGTTTAATGCTAAATCTGTCTAGCATATCTTAGAGATTTGTTGATAGTTTTAGAGTAACGTCTCTTTAGTGGATGTAAGCTATAAATACTCCGCCAAACTGATGCTAATGCAAGAGGATAACAATTTTGATATGTGCCAAAACTCTTGCTAAGTTATTTCTCAACTTTAATTCTTTATTTCTTTGTACATAGTTTAGTGTGAGCTTTAAACACCTTTTTGGGTTGGGTTTGAGAGTTGGCCCTTGTATAGAAAACTCTTGTATAGGTTTGAGAGCTAGCCTTAGAAAACTCTTGTATAGGTTGAGTGTTAGGCTTGGGAAAACACTTGTAAGGTTTGGTATGAGCCTAAATACTAGGTTGAGTGTGAGCCTTGGAAAACACTTGTAAGGTTTGGTGTGAGCCTAAACACTAAGTTGAGTGCGAGCTTGTAAAACACTAGAGATTGAGTGAAATACCTGATTGGTGAATGGAGGAGTGGATGTAGGGTTAGTTAATACTCAAACCACTATAGAACTCTTCTGTTCATTCTTCTCATATTATTCTTTTAATCTTTCATTCTTGTGTGCTTCCTCTAAAATCAAAAGTCCAAATCTACTACCAATTCAACCCTCCCCCCCCCTCCCTTTCTTTCTACACTAGGGCTAACAAGGAATAAGTTAGATGAGTAAGGTTCTGTCTCTAAGAACAAAGCTAGATTGGTTGCATAGGGTTACAACCAAGAGGAAGGCATTGATTATGATGAAACCTTTACCCTCGTAGTAAGATTATAGGCCATTAGGATTCTTTTAGTACATACATGCCACATGCATTTTAAACTTTTTTAAATGTATATGAAGAGTACTTCTTTTTAATGGTTTTATTTAGAATAAAGTCTATGTTGAACAACCTCCAGGTTTTGAGTCTCATGCTTTTTCAAATCATATTTTCAAATTAACTAAAGCCTTATATATTTTAAAATAAGCTCTAAGAGCTTGGTATGAAAGGCTTAGTTCATTTTTTTTATAAAATGATTTTGAAAAAGGCAAGGTTGATACTACTTTGTTTGTAAAAAGTCATAACAAAGATTCATCATTGTACAAATATATGTTGATGACATCATATTTGATACTGCTAATGAATCTCTTTGTGAAGATTTTGCTAAGTGTATGACTAGGGAATTTGAGATGTGCATGATGGGTAAGCTTAAGTTCTTCCTTAGTCTTGAAATCAAGTAAACTGAAAAGGGCATCTTCATCAATCGAGCCAAGTATACAAAGGATCTACTAAAGAGGTTTGGCATGGATGGATGCAAAGTAACAAAGACTCCAATGAGTACAACTATCAAACTAGATAAAGATGAATCAAGTAAGCCTATTGATGGAAAGAAGTATATAGAAATGAGTGGTTCTCTCCTTCATCTTACCGCATCTAGACCCGACATCATGTTTAGTGTTTGTTTATGTGATAGGTTTTATTCTTGTCCTAAGGAATCTCATTTGAATTATATGAAAAGAATTCTTCAGTATTTATATAAAACATTGAATTTAGGATTATGGTATCCTAAGAATTCATCTTTCAGTCTTTCTGGATATTTAAATATAGATTATGCAGGTAGTTTGTTAGATAGAAAGAGCATTTTCGAAACATGCTAATTCATATGTGAATGTCTAGTTTCTTGGTTTAGCAAGAATCAAGTTTTGTTGCCTTATCCACTGCCAAAGCAGAAAATGTGGCGACGAGTTATTGTTGCACCTAAGTTCTTTGGACGAAACAATAACTCAACGATTATGGCAAAATTATTGATCACATTGTCATCAAATTTGACAACACAAGTGTAATAAATCTTTTGAAGAATCCTATCCAACATTCAAGAAGCAAATATATAGATATTTGATATTATTTTATTAGAGATCATGTCTAAAATGGTATTGTGGTGTTGGAATTTATTGACACCAATCACCAACTTACCGACATTTTCACTGAACGTCCTAATGAAAAAAGGATGAAATTAATCAAGAGAGAAGTAGTGATGCTAGATAGAAGCTCCTTAGGGTGAAAATTGATCTTACTATATGTACTTCATTCCTTTTTATCAACATTGATTCGTTGGTTGATATGATTGATAATTGTTTATAACTTTGTGTGTTAAAGGGTTTAGATGTGTTAATTCATAGTACAACTATGCTTTTCCATAACAAATTATTTGAATTAATCCTCATAACATTAATTTGATCACATTTAATATGGGCCAATTCTTATTTCTTATTATTTTCAATGTGTTTTGTAATTTGTGATCGGTATTACTGGTCCAACTCAAAATTTTGATGTCTGTCAATTCGTTGCAATGATTTTAGATTAGCATCATGAAATTTTTCAAAATTCAATTTTTTTTACTTTTAAAATTACTGATTTCTAAGGAAATTTTATCCATTACTCAGAGATTTTGTAATTAGTTGTCGCGATAAGGTAGTTATGACTACAAATTCAGGTAACCCCTAAGCATTGATTGATTTGATGATTAAATGGTGTCCACTCCTCATTTAATGCATTTGTTACCATTTTCCTGCCATTTTACTTATTTCTCTACCTATTTAAGCCATCTTCACACTCTTTTATTTCATTTTCTCATTCTTTTCATCAGTCATCATCTATGTTCTCAATTTCTTTCAACTTCTCCCTATTTCAACTTTCATGGCACTCAAAAAGCTGACTCAAGCAAAAAAAGTTTAAGGCAATTGCCCAATCTCAAAGCTCTCCTCCCCTTTATTTAATTAAAGGGATCACTAAAGAAGAAAATGAGAGATTCAAAGCCAACTTAAACAAAATTATCCAACCAAATAAAATTTCATATGCCTTTCTCCTTGAGTCTGTTGGCATCAAGGATGAGATGCATGCTTTCCTTTCTAGCCTTAGCTGGAATGAGTTCATATTCAAAGATGAGCCAAGTTATTAAGAAGTTATTCAAGAGTTTATGTGTACCGTAATCTTGAGTCAAAGAGGTGAATCAAAGATAGGTATGTATGGGATGGTTTTTAGGGCTTTTGGGGACTCTTATTTCATTACCTTTGCTAAACTCTCTTTTCTTTTTAACCTTCAAATTTGAGATAACATTCCATTTGTTATATCTACATTTGACATCATTTATTCAAAATTTTGTTTTGAAATCTCTATTAAGAAAAGACATAATCCCAAATCCCTTATAGCTGAATATATATCAAAACATTCAGAAATTGGTTTGTTCACAGAATCATCGCATTTTCCATCAATGCTAAGGGTGATGGAAATGAGAAAGTTTCACAAAAAGACATAATGTTTCTTTTTTGCCTCACTAAGAACCAATCAATCTAAACAAGGAGATATTTTATGGATTAATTGATCTACACAAGTATAAAATCAAAAGCTAATTTCTCCTCCTTTCTTATGTCACAACCATTTGTGGGTTTGTAGGAGCTTTGAATGAGGAAAATGAAAAATTCCTTACTAAGAAATATCTCGTCTCCCAAAACGTCCTTGACTTGCCCTACTTGATTAATTGCAAGACCATCCAACTTGACACATATATGTATACCTTAGGATCTATTAAGGCCAAAAAGCTAGAAACTACTCTTGCTTCTAAAAGAAAACAACTAGTGATTGAGGAAGGTTCCAACGAACTCATTTGATCTCCAAAGCCAAAGGAAAAGCCTAAATCAAAATCTTCTTCCATCTCCCTCTCTTTTTAATCAACCAAAAATTCGACAAAGTGACAAGGATGCTCAAGAGAAGATTTCTTCTTATCTCTCACTTTCACAATGATTTAGTAGATCTTCATGATAAGGTGGGCACAACTCCTTATCATCTTCTTGACTTTGAGAAATTTGAAGATACCTAAGAGGAAGAAGAAGACTAATAAGAGTAATGAGATGAGGTACATGGAGGAGGAGATGAAGAAATTGGAAATAGTGATCACAGTGATGACATATCTCATACTTTCTAGTTTTATACTTATGCTTGTAATCCTTGTTTGATTGTGTTCTTTTCATATGTTTGGCATAAGTTATGTGATCAAACATTTCTATTTGACTTGTATTATTTATTTTGTTTAATATAATCTATGTTTAAAGCTTATTCAATCTATTGTTGCTTAAATTTTATTTTTATTTGCATGAATATACTTATAATTAAATTTGTCCTCTCTTTTTTATCTTAACAAAG
Organism: Omphalea diandra; assembly: GCA_949677035.1. NCBI lineage: Eukaryota > Viridiplantae > Streptophyta > Magnoliopsida > Malpighiales > Euphorbiaceae > Omphalea > Omphalea diandra. The sequence continues at coordinate 7,205 of CATIWR010012038.1, forward strand.
GGGGAGAATGAACTTGCATGTTGTAATTAAGGAGGTGCATTTCACGTGTTTGCATTTCGACAAGTTTAAATTGTTAACCATTTCAACTTCACATTTATGCATTCTTTATCCCTTATAAAATCAATCGAGTTATCAAATTAAAAAGGGGAGATTATTGGACTAGGTTGGTCAAACCTAAGTCAATACTCTTTTTTTATATTGATAATATAGATCAATATGTTTTAACATCAATTTCAAGTGTTGATTTTGCATACTCTTTTAGATAAGATTGCATTAAAAGTTGAATGGAAGTCTAAGTCTCAAAGATTGCAAATGGCATCCTAACTCGTGATCATTGTTTGCCCTGGTGCACCAAGAAATGGGGGTTGAATTGGTGGCAAATTTGGACTTTCAATTTTAGAGGAAGCACACAAGAATGAAAGATTAGAGAAAAGGGTAGGAGAAGAATGAACACAAGAGTTTTATAGTGGTTTGGGTATTAACCAACCCTACATCCACTCTCCAATTCACCAATTGGGTATTTCACTCAATCACTAATGTTTTACAAGCTCACACTCAAATTAATGTTTAGGCTCACACCAAACCTTACAATTTATGTTTTATAGGCTCACAAAAAACCTCTTACAAGTGTTTTCAAGGCTCATACTAAAACCTCTCATAAGTGTTTTCAAGGCTCACAATAAAACTTATACAAGAGTTTTCTAAACAAGGGCTAACTCTCAAACCTAAACCAAAAGGTGTTTAAAGCTCACACCCAACTATATACAAATAAATAAAGAATTAAAGATGTGAATTAACTTAGCAAGAGTTTTGGCACATATCAAATGGTTATCCTTTTGCATTCAAGCCCATTTGGTGGTGTATTTATAGGCAATAACCACCAAAGAGAATTTACAAATAAACTATGTTCAAATCTCCAAGTTGAGCTAGACATATCTTGTATTAAATGCTCGTCAGTTGAAATTCGTGGTCAAGATTAAAATTTGCGGTCACTATTTTTGAACTGTGTCTAACGGCTAGTCCACATGGTATGAAACCATTGGTCTTTCCAAAAACTAGTCGTTGGATCATTCTAACGGATATAAAACTTCGCAGTCGCTACTTCAAATTTGCGGTCGCTATTTTCCTTGTCGGATGTGATTGTCAACGTGAAATCGTCTACTTAACATGAATATGTTGTTCCTGAAATTTGCGGTTGCTATTGAAAATTCGCGGTCGCTAATTTTGAATTTCAATAGCTTTAACATCTACTTTTTTGAAATTCGCAATAGCTAATTTCGAATTCAGATTTTCATATTTAGAGTTTCTTGCTTCTAATCACTTTAATTCAACTCCTAATGAGATCTTATTTTAATATATGCACAAACAACACTTAAAATAGATATTAGAACCTTTCAATCTATATTGTCAAGATCAAAAGAGAGTATTGACTTAGGTTTGAATAACCTAGTCCAACAATCTCCCCCTTTTTGATTTTGACAATCTAGATTGAATATGCAAAGCATAAAGAATCAATCATGCATGCTTCTAAGAGAATAATTGTGAAGTGATTAAAAAACATAAGTATGAAATTGCTACCCCTCAATCCATACTCCCCCTTAGTTATTTTAATAAGATCATCATCTTAGCTTATTGCAAATATAATTCAATTTCTCTCCCCTTTTTATATGTTTCCTCTTTGTATATTCAATAAATTATCTCTCCCCCTTTGTCAAGATCAAAAAGAGGGGAATGTGATGGAATAAGAGAGAGAATAGGGAATATGAGAGGGAAATGACCACAAAATTGTCAATTATACAAACTCAAATTTGAATAGCAAACATAAGTAAGGGCTAACTCTCAAACCTAAACCAAAAGGCGTTTAAAGTTCACACCCAACTATATACAAAGAAATAAAGAATTAAAGATGAGAATTAACTTAGTAAGAGTTTTGGCACATATCAAATGGTTATCCTCTTGCATTCAAGTCCATTTGGTGGTGTATTTATAGGCAATAACCACCAAAGAGAATTTACAAATAAAATATGTCCAAATCTCCAAGTTGTGCTAGACATATCTTGCATTAAATGCTTGTCAGATGAAATTTGTGGTCGAGACTGAAATTTATGGTCGCTATTTTCCTTATCGGACGCGATTATCACCGTGAAATCATCTATCTAACATGAATATGTTGTTTCTGAAATTTGCGATTGCTATTGAAAATTCGCGGTCGCTAATTTTGAATTTCAATAGCTATAACAGCTATTTTTTTGAAATTCGCAGTAGCTAATTTCAAATTCAGATTTTCATATTTTGAGTTTCTTGCTTCTAATCACTTTAATTCAACTCCTAATGAGATCTTATCTTAATATATGCATAAACAACACTTAAAATAGATATTAGAACCTTTCAATCTATATTGTCAAGATCAAAAGAGAGTCTTGACTTAGGTTTGAATAACCTAGTCCAACAATCTCCCCCTTTTTGATTTTGACAATCTAGATTGAATATGCAAAGCATAAAGAATCAATTATGCATGCTCCTAAGAGAATAATTGTGAAGTGATTAAAAAACATAAGTATGAAATTGCTCCCCCTCAATCCATACTCCCCCTTAGTTATTTTGATAGGATCATCATCTTAGCTTATTGCAAATATAATTCAATTTCTCTCCTTTTTTTATATGTTTCCTCTTTGTATACTCAGTCAATTATCTCTCCCCCTTTGTCAAGATAAAAAAGAGGGGAATGTGATGGAATAAGAGAGAGAATAGGGAATATGAGAGGGAAATGACCACAAAATTGTCAATTGTACAAACTCAAATTTGAATAGCAAACATAAGTAATTTTGCACAATTGATCACAATATGTCACATAAAAAGATAAATGGATGAAACATAAATGCAAAATAATTCAAACATTTAAAAGATGCAAACTAGGGCTAGAAATTTAAGAATTGTCATGGATGGCCCTAGTATAGAGTATATGATTTTTGATGATTGATTTGAATATTTGAAATGTAGAAAACATCAAATGCAAAATGAATTGATCCAACTCATCACATAATCAATCAAATCAAATCAAGCATGTCAACACATAGATATATCAAGCAATAAAACTCCCCCTAAATGTATGCATAAATATATTAAGTTAAAAACATAAGGGATAAGAGATACATTACAAGTTTAGTATTAATGCCTTGATACCAAATAACCATTTGAAACTTTTATCCCTTCTTCATTAGTAATCTCCATTCACCTTTATATTTTCCATTATGAGAATTTGGTGAAGGAGTTCTCATCCTACAATATCAAACACTTTGTTTTGGTACCCAAATATACTTGGGTCCTTGGGGGTTAGTCTTGAAAGGGTCCTCCAATTTGAGATGTGCCTTCCTAATGTGGCAAAATATATTGATATGTCCATATCTCATGTAATAATGACATTGGAGCTTAGACTTGTAATTCTTTCTCCTTTGCACAACCATAGTATGAGTAGGAGGACTTCTTATACTTAGATGGTGAGAGTGTATGCAAGTGCAGGAGTTATTACGAGTATAAGAGAATTTTTGGTGTTTGTGTGTTTAAGCATGCTTCTTGTTATACATGTAAGCATAATTTGTTTTTTGAGCCTTGGCTTTTGAACCTTGAGTGGCTTTACCTTTGCCCTTGGGCATAGGTGGCTCAGTGCTAGGAGCACCTCTCTTGCCAATAACCTCAATACTTGAAGGTTGAGGTGTTGATGCTCTAATGAATGTAGTGGGTGAAGAAGTAAGTGAAGAGGCTTCATTGAAGCCTAAACCATGTCTAACTAAAGGAGGTCTTTGAGTTACAATAAGTGTATCCAAAGCTTCCTTCCCCTTATGAAATTTAGAGATGGAGTTTCTAACTTCTATAACTTCATCTTTTAAAGAATCATTTTCTTTTCTCAAAGAGTTAAGAGAGGATGAAGACTTAGAAAGACTCTCTAGTGACTTTTTGAGTTCTTCATTAGAAGTCCTCAATTCATTTACAAGATTGTTTAAGGATTTAAATTCATCCTCTAGTTTGGAACATTTTTTATTGTAAGTTTTCATTAGTGGCTTATATTTGTCACATTTCAAAGTGAAAGCTTATAAAAGCTCATCATCTATATCATTAAATGTATCATAATCATTATAAGAGTGTGGAGAAGTACTTACCTCTTTTGAGGAGTCCTCTTGAGCCATGAAACAAATGTTTGTTGCTTTATCTCCATCTTCATCTTCGTCACTTGAATCATCATCCTAAGTAGCCTTAAAGGACTTCTTCTTTTCCTTGTGATGATAAAAAGATGACTTTCTTTGAATTCTTCTTTCTCTTCTCCTTTTTATCAACTCCTTAGCCCTTCTTGATATTTTGGGAAGCTCTTTTTCTTCTTTATCACTTTCATTTGAGTCACTTGAGCTTGAATAATCTTCTTGAGCTTTGAAGGCCAGGGCTTTCTTCTCCTTTTTATGTATTTGTTCTCTTAGCTTCTTTATCTCTTCATCTTTCTTGAGAGCCATCTCATGAGTGAGAAGCTTGCCAATGAGGACATCGGTTGGCACTTTCCCAATCTCTGGATTGGACTCTTGAATGTTGCATACTCTTGCACCAAATTTATTTAATGAAAGAGATTTGAGGATTTTAGTGTTTACCTCATAATTGGTAAGAATCCTTCCAAACTTTTTCATATTGGTAACGATTGCTAGAAGTCTATTGGTCATGTCGGTGATGCTCTCCTCCTCCTTCATTATGAACAACTCCCACTCCGTGTAACATCCCTATCTATATTCATTCACATTATCACATGAATATATTCATTGAATAAATGATATGAAAACCACATGAACATATGCATTAGATAAATAATCATTTAGACATGTGAATTGTAAAAGCACGACAATGACACTTGCACCGTTGCATTTGGGGACACTTGAACATATTTGTAGTGTTTGTATAGTTGCATGACAAATTGTTTTATGTTGTGTGCATGTTATAGTATCATAAATAATAGTGTTTTAGAGCTTAATTAAAAGTATAAGGAGCATCTAGGAATCAGGAGATGGATGGAAGTGCTTAAGGAGTGAAGAAGAGGGACTAAAAGCAAAACTTTTAACTTTCAACCAATAAGAAACCAACCCCCAATCTTTTGTTTTATTTAAAATAAAAATACAAACCATTAGGGTCTGGTAAGAGAGGACAAGGATGAAATGCAATAGAAAGAAGATAAAAAGAAAGAAAGAAAGAAAGAAGAAGAAGAAGAAGAAGAAAAAGAAGAATGAGATGGAGAATAGTGAACTATCTAGGACAGAATCATAAGGTTTTCTTATTTTGGGACAATAGAAAGTTAATTTATCTTCTTCTCAACTAAATTAACCTCTCATAACATGTTAATCAAGCATGGTTAGGGAGAATTATGGAGTAATTGAGGTAGATCTCTTGGACGAAAGTTATAATCCAAGAGAACAATAGCTGATTCTGTCGGTTTTGCTGTTAGAGTAGAATTTTGCACCCACAATTTTGTATCCATAGAAGAAGAATTAGGGAAAGTGAGAATACAAAAGTTGTAGATTTATGTCTCATCTAAATTCCTATGAAATAGTTTTGATTGATTCTGTGTGTGTGAGGAGATATGGTCCTTCAGTAGGGCTGGGTCACATACGAACTGAGATTATCTTAGTCTTTTGTTTTCTTATATTTTGATGGCCTTATATTTTGATTCTAACAAAGTTCAAAACATGAAATTTATAGGTTTATATCCCCTCTAAATACCTGTATACCTCTAAACATTGATTGGGACTGACCTTGTACCCGGATGTAACCCCACCATTCTTTTGATTCTATTTTCCAAGAATTTGATGGCTATTGATTCAGAATTTGATGATGGTCAAAACTTAAAAGTTTTATATTTATGTCTTGTAAAATATTTTTTCCAAATCCAACATGGTTGCTAAGATATTGTCCTTTTATCATGACTATTCATCAACATGTTACAAACCTGCTCACCCTGAGGTTGGTCCTTTATTTTGGTGACTTTATAGACTGAATTATATAATGAGTAAAACATGAAAAATGTTCCTTTACATGTTTTGTAATTGATGATAGATTATTATTTCAACTACATTTGAACAAATTGAGATATACCTAAGAATGTAAGACTTACTCAGACTGAGATGACATTGCAATAGGGAAAAATTCAAAAATTCACCAGATTTTTTGTGTGTCTTATATTGGCTTGAAATTTGAATATGTTGTGTGTTTATGTGTTGAATTTGTTTTAAAAAAATAATCAAGTCATTTGGATGAGTATATCTAGAGTTATCGCTATGAGAGTATGGCAAGCTCAGGCTGCCATATAAGGAAAACATGTATAAACACTGGATCCACTTGCATGAATCATGCCATAGTTGCATACCAAGCATTCATAATGATTTTGAAATACTTATAACCATGTATGTGTCAAATGTTAGGATCTTAAAAAGTTGAGGAAGCCCTAGAGAGAGAATTAAACCTACCGTAAAGGTTTGTCACATCAAAAGGTGAGTAAAAACCATAATTGGATTCAATGTGTGTGTATGATAATTTTATAATATGATTATGTTCTATTACATGTATATGTGATTGAATTATTACATTTTACATGTGAATAGTGGGAATCATATGCTCTTGATGATTTCTTGGTATAACACTTGTGAATGAGCACTTGCACATGGAACTAAAAGGATGTCTTGACTGGCTTGTCAAACACTTGCAAATCACATGGAAGATAGACCAATAGGTCTCATTGGCACATGTTATTGATCAAATGAATCACTTGTTATATACTGGCCAGCAAAATCAAATGTCACTTGAATCACAAGAATACCCGGGAGCAATGTTTGCCTTGCAAGGTCACGACAAAAATCAATCCATTGCATTTACACTTGCATAGTCAATGGTTATACTTGTAATTCATCCTGATGATAATTGATTGTTGGCTGTGACCTAAAATTCTGATTATTGTTTTTATTCATTGAGTTACCAAATCGTAATTATATTTTTCTTATACTGAAGCATAAGATTTGGGCATCTTGGTGCATAAAGTTTTGCATAAAGACACATGGACCACAAGTCGTTGGCTGATTTCCAACTCTTTCTCCTTTTGTCATGTACATTCATCTAGATAGGAACCAGTTTATGGTCACTAGTCTTGACATTAGTCAACATATATGTACATGAAAATAAGTGTTGGATTGTGTGTGAAGGATGGATAAAACCTTTATTCATATGTATTTTCAGACATTAATGCTACGAGTTTTGTAAATGAAAATGGTCGTTACAGTGTGGTATCAGAGTAGTATGAATTCTGTCAAATGAAAAAGGTTGTTACATACACAAAGGACATGCTCAACAAATCTAGCAAGGATGGATGCAAAGTAGCAAAAATACCCATGAGTGGTACCATTAAATTGGACAAAGACGAGTCAAGTAAAATGGTTGATGAGAAGAGATATTGATGTATGATCGGTTCTCTACTTTATCTTACTGCTTCTAGACCTGATATTATGTTTAGTGTATGTATGCATGCTAGATTTCCATCCTGTCATAAAGAATCACATTTCAATGTTGTCAAAAGAATTTTCAATTATTTATATAACACATTGCATTTAGGATTATGGTATCCTAGAGATTCATCTTTTAGTCTTATAGATTACTTGAATGCGGATTATGTCAGTAGTCTTTTAGATAGGAAGAGCACTTCTATAACATGCCAATTTATAGAAGAATGTTTAGTGTAGTAGTTTAGCAAGAAGCAAGTTTCGGTTGCCTTATCCACTACCAAAGCAAACTATGTAGCTACGAGTTATTATTGTACCCAAGTGCTTTGGATGAAACAACAACTAACGGATTACAACAAACTTATTTATTACATTCCCATCAATATGACAACACAAGTGTAATTAATCTCTCTAAAAATCCCATCCAACATTCTAGGAGCAAACATATAGATATTAGACATCATTTTCTTAGAGATCATGTCCAAAATGGTGATGTATTGTTAGAATTTATAGACACATGTCATCTAGTTGCGAATATTTTCACTAAACCTCTAAATGAAGAAATGTTGAACTTCATTAAGAGAAAATTAGGAATTCATAAAGGAAATTCCCTAAAGTGAAAAGTTTGATCTTTTGTTTGATTGCTATATATTGGTTGTTTGTGATATTTATTTATGGATGTCTTAATTTTAAATGCAATTGTACTTTTTTTATGTTAATTTGCATAAATTAAACATCAATATATTAAGTGGATCACAACTTTAAATGTCAAATTTTATTTTTTCATTGTTATCCTTCTTGCCTTGTAATTCGCGATCACTATTCCTTGACTCACGGTCACGAATTATAGGTTGATTTTTTTTATCTAGCTAACAATTATCAATTCGTGATGGCGACTTTTGCTATTTGTAATGAGCATTTTCATTTACAAAACTCATAGCATTCATATCCAAAATACCTATGCATAAAGGTTTTATTCATCATACATACACAATCAAACTTGTATTTAATGTACATATATGTTAACTAATGTCAAGACTAGTGACCATAACTAGTCCCTATCTAAATGTATGCACATGACATAAGGAGAGAGAGTTGGAATTCAGTCGATGACCTGTTATCCATGTGTCTCAATGTAAAACTCTAAGCACCAAAGTGTCCAATCCCTATTCTTCGGTATCTGAAAAATATAATTACGATTTGGTGAGTCCTGAATCAATGAATAAAAATAATAATTAGATTCTCATGTCAAACCCAATAACAAAATATCATCAGGACACATTATAAGTATAACATTTGACTATGCAAGTGCAAGTGCAATAGATTAATTTTTGTTGTGACCATGCAAGGCAAACACTGCTTCTGAGAATTCATGTGATTCAAGTGATATTTGATTTTGCTGGCTAGCATATAACAAGTGATTCATTTGATCAATAACATGTGCCAATGGGACCTATTGGTCCATCTTCCATGTGATTTGCAAGTGTTTGACAGGCCAGTCACAACACCCTTTTAGTTCCATGTGCAAGTGCTCATTCACAAATGGTATACCAAGTAATGATGAAAAGCATATGATTCTCACTTGACTTATATTCATAAGTAAAATGTAATAATTCAATCATATATACATGTAATAGAGAACATAATCATATCATAAAATTATCACACACACACATTAAATCTAATTATAGTTTTTACTCACTTTTGATGTCACCAACCTTTGCGGTAGGTTTGGTTCTCTCTCTAGGGCTTCCGCAAAGTTTTGAGATCCTAACATTTGATACATACATGGTTATAAGTATGTCAAAATGATTATGAATGCTAGGTATGCAATCTATGGCATGATTCATGCAAGTGGACCTAGTGTTTATGCATATTTTCGTTATATGGCAGCCTGAGCTTGCTACAGTCTCACAGCAATAACTTTAGATATACTTATCCAAATGACTTGATTCTTTTTTTCAAACAAACTAAACACATACAAATACAATATATTCAAATTTCAAGCTAATATCAGACACACAAAAAATTTGGTGAATTTTTAAATTTTGCCCTACTATAATGTTATCTCAATCTGAGTTAGTCTTACATTCTTGGGTGTATCTCAAATTTTACAAATCCAATTGCAATAATAATATACCATCGGTTGTAAAACATATAAAGGAGCATTTTTAGTCTTATTCAGTCTATAAGGTCACTAAAATAAAGGACCAATCACAGGGTGAGCAGGTTTGTAACAAGTTGACAAACATCCATGATGAAGGGATAATATCTCAACAACCGTACTGGATTTGGCAAAAATATTTTACAGGTATGTATATCAGAATAAATATTTGGAGCATCGTTAGATTCTGAATCTATGGTCATCAAATTCATGGAAAATATAATTAAAAGAAAAGTGGGGTTTCATATGAGCAAATGGTCAATCACAATCAATGAGCCATATCTCTTTCCAAACAACAAATCAATCAAAAATCCTTTAAGTTATTTAGAAGGGATATAACCCTACAAGTTTCATGTTTTACACTTGGTCAAAATCAGAATATAAGGCAATCAAAATATAAGAAAACAGAAAGACTGAGGTGATTTCAGTTGGTTATGAACTAGCCCTAATAAAGGAGCCATAACTCCTCACACAAACTAAATCAAGCAAAACTGCTTCATATGTATTTAGATGATGCATAAATCTAGAACTTTTATATTTTTAACTTTCTCTAATTCCTCTTCTAGGGTTATGAAATTGGGGACACAAAATTCTGCTCTAACAACAAAATCAACATAATCAGCTCTTGTTCTCTTGAATTTCAACTTCCATCCAAGAGCTCTACCTTAATTACTCCATAATTCTCACTAACCATATATGATTAACATGTCATGAGAGGTTAATTTCATTTAAGAAGAAGATATATTAACTTACCTATTGTCCCATAACTAGAAAACTTTAGGACTCTTTCCTAGGCAGCTCATACTTTTTCCTCTCCTTCTCCTTATTCTTCTTCTTCTTCCTTTCTTTCTTTTTTCCTTAGCTCTCTCTTTCTTCTACTGTACTTCACATCTAATCCCTTAATTATGATCCTAAAGGGTCAAAAATTCCTCTTGTAAGCCTATTGTAACAAGACAAAATCATGGTGTTGCATTCCTATTGGTTGGAAGTTCACTTTCCTCTTTTAGTCCCTCTTCTTCACTCCTTAAGCACCTCCATCCATCTCCTAATTCCTAGATGCTCCTTATACTTT
>CATIWR010012042.1:0-21028 GCA_949677035.1 Omphalea diandra
AATTTTAAGAGTTTTCTCTCTTGTAATGGAATTAATGCTTGCAAATTTAGAAGCATTTTGTCATATGCGTCATCCTGCGTAAACATATACATAGATTATATACATGCTCATTATTCTCAATCACACATTCTCAGAAACACAATATCACTTCTCAAACACATACTTAAAACCACTACTCAAACACACATAGTCAAAATATATTAATTATAAACCTAATCTACCATAGAAATATAGCTACAACTTGCAGTCTACTATAAAAATATTAGTTACCTCAATCACATTCTCATCATCATTCAACTCATCATCTGACAAAATCATTTACTGTAAGAGAATATCAATGTCACTATTTTATTGATTTTGTATGGAATTGATAACCTACAAACATAAACAATCAAATAATTACATAAACACAAATTTTGAATCTTAGTTTGTATATATAGCAAGAAAAAATGACAACAATTACTTGTGTTGTGGACTGAGACTGTTGTGTGGGAATGGCAACATAATAATGTTGATAACTTTCCAACTCCGATGATCTTTCTCTTGCATTTTCATTCTCATTAAATGATGGATTAAAGATGTAGTCATTTGTTGTGTGTTTAGATCCCTAATATGAATAGGATGAACATTAAAACATATTATTTATAAAAAAAAAAAAAAAGTAACAGTTTACATACAATCACAATACTTACACCAACCATCCATTTCACAATGCATGGACTTGGATTAATCCTGGGACTTGGTTGGTTGCGACCACTTAATCCTAGCACATCATATTGATTCTTCATTCTCATACTTCTCACCTGCAATATAGCTCAAAATTGTAACCCAACCTTTTGTCCTCTAACATAACATACACATTATCATATAGATGCACATACATTTTCATTAGCAGCTTTTGACATCTTAGTTTTTGCTTTTGCAGCTGCAATTTCTTATGGTGCATGCCTCCTTTCATTATGGCCTGATTCTCCACAGATGGTGTAAGTGATCATTGATCCCTTTTTGCTCACTTTGTTGTTTTTGGCAGCATTCTCAATCTTTTCAACTTCAAGCCTCCTTATTTTTGCTTTTCTCCCTTTCTTTTTTTTGCTATTTAGGGGTGGTCTTAATGGTCTCTCATCACTTTTAGGCTACAACTCATACCCATTGATTAGGTTAAGTCAATGTGAATAGATCTAAAGATATGTTTCCACAATATAATAGTCAATCCACATAATCTTCTAAGTTTTCTTTGTTCAACACCAGCACATTTACAACATATGCATAAGGAATTCTAGTAGGGTCTCAGCTTCTGCAACTATATGTTCTTAGCTCTTTGCTTACCACATATTGATCCCTTGGTCCCACTACTCGAAACTTGTTACCTTCATCCCAAGTTGAGGAGTACATGAAATTGAACTCTTTAATCTTCTCAAACTTCTTTTGGATTTTTTGGCACAAAGGTCTATTTATTTTTTTCATCATATCCCTCTTAGTATGCAGCCTTTTCATCAACTTTGTCCTAATAATCTCTAGCATGGTCACTATTCTTTTATTTTTTGCTTCAAGTATATAACTATTGAAACATTCACAGAGGTTGTTCAATAACATGTCACACTTAGCATATGTCATGAAGTGTGTCCTAGACCAATCTTCTAGTGGTCTAAACATACCCAACCATGAGTAGCCTCATTCTTCTCAGTCGTTGCATCCATAACAACACTAAACTTCTGAACATAGCTTGTCCTTGCACAATTCCATAACAGATCCTTATGTTTTTTCCCCCTAAAATCATTTCTAAAATTTGTATACATATGTCTTACACAGTGCCTTTTCTTAGAACCAAGAAAAGCCTCATCCAAGACAGAAAGCAAACCCTTCAATTTAAGCATAAAATGCATTTATTATAGTAGAACCAACCAATGCAATGTAATAACACAAATAACATATTGCACATAAAATTAAAATTGAGCTTTTGTTTATCTAACATGACGGTTCACTTCCATGGATTTCTCTAAAGTCCAAATTCATAAGAAAGCAAACACAAAAATTAACTCCAAGATTCTATAATTTCTCTTTTACAAATAGCCCATGCAATTGGAAAGATACAGTAATTTGCATAAATGCCAACTGCTGAAAGTAATTGTCCATCATATAGCCCTTTAAGGAAACACCCATCCAAACAAATAGTAGGCCTACAACCTGCCTAAGAATCATCCTTTAAAGGCCTAAAGCAGATATACACTCCTTTGAACACATTCTCATCCTCATCATCTGTCCAAAACTCCACTATACTTTTTGGATTTGTTCTAAGGATCTTAAGCTTGTAGTGTTTTAATCTACCCATTTGCTCTTTCTCATCCCCATCTATAATCTGTTGTGCCAAACTCCTAGCCCTTCAAGTCTTAGTCCAAGTGATATTTATTTGGTAATTATCCCTTACAGTGGCTATGAACCCTTTTAAGTTCTAATTTGGATCTAATCTAAATGTTTCTAGATATCTTTTAGTAAGCCATTTGGCTATTATATGTCTAATTTTGTGGTCCTTAGAGCAATCATGGTTCAATACTCTTGATTTGATTTGGACTGTTATTTTTATCTTTGCCCAAATGAATACCCCATAAGTACCAAGGACAATCCTTTTTACATTTGGCCTTACACCTAAGTTGGTCATTAGGATAAAAAAAAAATAGCTTGATATCTATTTACAATTGACCACATCTTTACTACTTCTCTAAATTGCTCAAATGATTTGAATTTCATACCCATAGTCAAAGTAGGATAAGGCATATCACTCTCCTCATTAAATTCAAGTACCTAGCTTTCTTAACACCACTATCCCTATCATAATCAGTGTCAAAAACACTAAGTAGCTCATCAGATGAACTATAAAGCATCTTATTATCATCAGCTACTAGAACATCTTCAAACAGGCCTTGCTCAACCCTTTTTTGACCTCTAGCGGACTTATCCCTTTCTAAATCTCTATCTACATATTTTTCAAACAAGTTATCATCATCTTCCACATCATTATCATTATCATGAAATAAAGTCTCTAAATTAACACTGCAATCCTCATCCTTACTATCACTGCCCTCACTTTCCTCATTATCACTACCTTCACTAACCCTTACTTCAACTAATTTATCCCCTTCAACATTTTTCCCAAATATTGGACCTTCATCAACAATAACATTAATGTCAGCTTATTCCATCACTCTACTACCGGTACCCCTTGTTATTGTTACATTAACCTCCTCCTTTTATGATTCATCTTTAACATAAACATAAATTGCTTTACTGCCATCAACACTATATTTCATTTCTAAAACATCACTATCACTCTCTATTTTTTTCTATTCCACTAAAAATATGTGGTTTCATTCCAAAACTAACTTAAATTTCCTGTTAAATTACACTCACAAGCCATATTTTTAATTTCTAAAAGTGACAACTTATCAGCACAACAGTAATCAATAGAGTCAACCCCTCCACTATGATGCTTATGAATAGTAAAACAATCAGAATCCTTTTCTGCACATACATAAACAATAATAACAAAGGCTAAGTCAATACAACTAATAAACTACACAATGCAATACTAGACAATATATTTAAATATAACCATTTGAAATAGACAACCCCACTACATTTCCATTATAGTAAAAAAAACCAATTACCCATTATAGAATACATACATGCATTATAGTATAATAAACCCTAAACCCATTACAGTGATATATTGTATAACAAATCCATTACCCATTGTAGAATAGATGCATAAAACTGGACATGTAAAGCCATTATAAATATGTCAAAACTATTTTTACTTAATAAATAAATGCATAAAATTTCCATTACAGAAAAGAAACCCATGACTTATAATCCCTTTAAACCCCCTTATACATCCAAATAATCAATCACATTTCATTTAATTAATACATTAAGGTTAGGGTTTCATCATACCATAAAATGAGGCTTCAAAATCAAGAGGCCTACGATTCCAATCCATAGCTTCAATCTATGTCAATACCACACTTAGATTAACTAATGTCGACTCTAACATGCTTAATCGAAGATGTAATCACAACCGACGTTGAAGAGAGAGTGAAAATGAAGCTTAGGTTTGAGAATGAAATCGCGATTCAAGCAAGGTTTGAGAGTGAGATGAAGATATAGTAGAGGTTGAAGAAAAGAAGAGATGAGAGATGATGTTTCAGTTTAACATTTTTTAACTCAGTTTAACATTTTTTAACTAAGTCAAACGGTAATTAAATTAAGATTTCTGCCACTTGCTAATGTGGCATATTTGCCACGTCATTGCCATGTGGCAGCATGGATTCACGCCATCTCAGCACTCTCTTGCTGAGTCATTTTCTTTTATATGTAGAAAATGTCACGTCAGCAAAACGGTGACCAAAAATCCTTAATCTTGCCAAAATTGGTTAATTGAAATATTAATTAAATTTCAGTGACTTGATTAAACAAAATAAATGTTTAATGACTACAATAGAATTTGGCAAAAAGTTTAGTGACCACGGGTTTAAATTACCCTGTTAATGATCATGAATAATTCATTCTAATAGGATATATCTACAAAATACTTAAATAAAAATGAGAAAATTAAAGGAAAAGGTAAATCATAAAGTATACATTTGATTATCTTCACTGATCAATCAATTATATCTTTTTGTGATTCGACATGATTAAGAATACAATAAGTGTTGTATAATTTATAAAAGAGAGATCATGATATGCTTTAATGTCATTAAATAAATTTGAGATATTGCATGCTCATTCTATTTTATTATTTGAGTTGTTATATATGTCTAATAAATATATATAACAACGAGCTCTTAAATAGAATATTAATCACAATATATTCTCAATATAAAATTTATTATAAAATATAAAGAATATAATCTCTTGAGTTTATTGAAACGTGTGCATTTATTGTATGAGAATGAGAAATACTCCTCGTTTTTAAACAACTGATGTTTTAGAAAAGATATTTCGTTTCAATATAATTGTTATTATGGAATATCAATTTAATATTAATTGGTTTTTTCAAATTTACTTTCGTTATCAACTTCTTTCTCTTTCTAATTAATTTTTTTGTTATTAGTGTTAATATAAAGTTTTAGTTAGAGATAAATTAAGAGTATATTAATTTATATTGATTAAAATTATTAATAATTAATTACTTTTTTAATCTAAGTGCACACATCTAAAATCTCAATTATTCAAACAATGAGGGAATATTAGAAAAGCTCAGCCTATAGATGAAACAAATAAATTACTTATAGACAGTTGACGCTGGCGACGCTGGAAATAAAACTCCCATGCATAGATTTATAAAACTAACCTCAAAAATAACAAAGGTATGCAAAACGTGGAGTTGCATCCACCCTTTACAAAGAAATTAAATGGTGGAAAGTGATTTTATTCAATAACCAATTATCAATTCAAGAATCTTGCAAATAATTCCAACCGAAAAGATCAGTTTTTTTTTTTTTAATCCTTTAATTTTTCCTCGATAGAATGAAAACTTTTTTTTTTTTGAAATCTGATAGAATGAAAAAAAAATAGTATGCAAATAAAAATGTACTGATAAAATAATGGTAATAAAAAATTGCAACTATTAAGATATTTAGATCTAAATAAGAATTGATGTAATGAATTTTAAAATTCAATTGTAATATTGGTACATATAAGATCAGAAACTGGTAATCATTCATCATCTTATGGCCGGATATCTAAGCGACAATAATTCTCCCAAACATATTCTACTTCCCCTTAACTAGTAGGCCATTGCTTATAGCCAACCAGAGTGATGTCCACTTGAGGACTTATATTTATTTATTTGAATTAAATGGTGGAATTTTTTTGAAATTTTGTTGAGAATAAATTTAAATCTTTTAAAGAATAAATAATTATTTTAAAAATAAATTTAAATCTTTCAATTTAAATTAAAGGAAATAAATTATTTAAATATAATAAACTATTTTTCACAAAATACGAGAATCTCCATTTCAAAGTAGTTTATTTATTGAATTGTTGATGTATTTATTTATCAAAAATGCTAGGGAATCAGGTTAATTCACATTGAATGCGGATTAATGGGTATAAAAGTCAATTATATTTTTGTAAATATTGGAGGAAAATGGGATACTTATACTATTTCTCTCCTTCCACTATTTTTCTCTTTTTTGCATAATTTCCCTCTTTATTAAACCATTTCCCTCCATTGTTACTCCAATTTTCATTTCTTATTATTTATAAGTAATAACAAATGATATTTTTTTAGAATAATAATAAATGATATTTCCTTTTCAGCTCTTATTGTAATATTTTAACATTTAAGATTAAAATCAATAACAAAAATTTCATGATATTTTCTTTAACAATGAAAATCAACAATAAAATTATAATTTTGAAAAATAAAATTTATTGATGAATAGTATTTTAAATATAAGCGACAAATTTTAACTTTTAAAAATAAAACTTATTGATGAATAGCATGGTTTGATAATCGAAAATTTAATTTAAAAAAATAGAACCCATTGACGAATAGCATATTCAATAGAATTGAAAATTTTAAGTTTTGAAAAATAAAATCTATAGACAAATAGCATAATTAATAAAACTTATCACCAAATAGCATAGTTCAACAGAATTGAAGAATTATAAATTCAAAAATATAATTTATCGATGAACATCATAGTTCAATCAAATCGAAAAATTTTATTTTGAGAAATAAAATATATGGACGAATAATATATCAAAGAATTATAATTTTAAAAATGTAATTTTATCAATGAATAGCATCACTCAATAGAATCAAAAATTATAATTTTGAAAAATAAAAATTTATCAACAAATAGTGTAGTTCAATCAAACTAATAAATTTTATTGCTATAAATAAAATTTATTGATGAATAGCATGGTTCAACATAATCGAAAATTATAATTTATCAAAGAATAGTACAATTTGATAGACTTAAAAATTATAATTTAAAAAATAAAATTTATCCAAGAACAATAAAGTTTGAAAGAATAGAAAATTTTAATTTTAAAAAATAAAGTTTTTTATGAATAGCATAGTTTGATAGAATCGAATATTTTAGTTTATAAAAACAAAATCTATAAACGAATAGCATATTCGATAAAAGTAAAAATTTTAATTTTCAAAAGTAAAACATATCAAAAAATAGCATGGTTCAATAATCAAATTTTTAATTTCTAGAAATAAAACCTATCAATGAATAGCATATTTGATAGAATTGAAAATTTTAAATTTTAAAAAATAAAATTTGTCAATAAATAACATAATTTGATTGAATCAAAAAATTGTATTGAAATAAAACCTATTGTCGAAAAACATAGTTTGACAGAATCAGAGAATTACTATTTCAAAAAAATATAATTTATTGAGGAGTAGCATAATTCGTTCAAATCAAAAAATATTATTTTTCATCAATGAATAGTATAGGTCAATAGAATCAAATTTTCAATTTCTAAAAATAAATTTTTGATGAATAGCATAATTTGATAGAATCAAAAAATTATAATTTCGAAAAAGAGAAGTTATGATATAATACCATGGTTGGATAGAATTGAAAAATTATGATTTTAAAAAATTAAATATATCAAAGAATAGTATAGTTCGAAAGAATCAAAAATTTTAGTTTTAAAAAATAGAATTTTTTTTATCAATAGTATAGTTTGATAGAATTGAAATATTTAATATCTAAAAATAAAATCTATCAGCACATAACATATTCGATAGAATTAAAAATTTTTAATTTTCTAAAATAAACCTATTGACAAATAATATAGCACGATAGAATCAAAATTTTAATTTATAAAAATAAAACTTATCAATAAATAGCATATTCATTAGAATTTAAAAAAATAAAATTTACGGACAAATAGCATAAGTCGAATTGAATAAAAATTTTTATTTCTAAAAATAAAACCTACTAATAGCATACTTCAATAGAATAAAAAAACAATAATTTTAAAAAATATAATTTATCGGTGAATAGTATGGTTCAATATAATTGAAAAATTATAATATTGAAAATTAAAAAATTTAATAAAGAATAGCATAGTTTGAAAGAATAAAATTTTAAATCTAAAAAATAATTTTTTTTTTATGAATAGCGTAGTTTGATAGGATCAAAAAATTTAGTTTCTAAACATAAAATTTATTATTGAATGACATATTTGATAGAAATAATAAATTTTTATTTTTAAGAATAAAATCTATCAACTAATAGCATGATTCAATAGAATCAAAAAATTATAATTTTAAAAAATAAAAACTATCAATGAATAACATATTTAATATAAATAAAATTTAAATTTCAAATAAAATTTATTGACACAGCATAATTTGATTGAACCAAAATTTTTTGTTTCTAGAAACAAAATCTATTGCAAATAGCATAGTCTGGCGGAATTAGAGAATTATAATTTCAAAAATGTAATTTATCAATGAATAGCGTAATTTGATAGAATCAAAATTATAATTTCAAAAATAAAATTTCAACGGATAACAAATTTTAATTTTGAAAAATAAAACTTTTTCTTGAATAGTATAATTTGATAGAATTGAAAATTTTAGTTTTAAAAAATAAAATCTGCCAATGAATAGAATATTAGATAGATGCCAAAAAAAATTATTTTTAGAAATAAAACCAATCAATAAATAGAATGGTTTGATAGAATTGGAAAGTTATGTTTTTTAAAAAAAATATCAATGAATAGTATATTCAATAGAATCAAAAATTAAAATTTCAAAAATAAAATTTATCAATGAATAGTATATTCAATAGAATAAAAAAATAAAATTTATCAATGAATATCATAATATGATCGAATTAAAAATTGTATTTCTACAAATAAAACCTATTAACGAATAGTATAGTCCAATAAATTCTAAGAATTATAATTTCAAAAAATATAATTTATCGACAAATAGCATAATTCAACGGAATTAAAAATTATAATTTTAAAATAAAATTTAACAAAAAAAGCATAGTTCAAAAGAATTGAAATTTTTAATTTTAAAATATAAATTTTAGACAAATATTGTGGTTTGATAATTTAAAAATTTCGATGTTTGAAAATCAGACCGGACAGATTGATTGAACCGATAAATTAGAAATTAGATCAGTAACTAGTTTGATTTAGTTTAGATGATTTTTAATATTATTTTTATATTTTAATTATTATAAATATATTTATATATTTTTAATATTTTTTAAAAACTATTTTAATAATAATTTGAATTTTATATATTATTGAACCAGTTGAATCAAATCGATCAGATAGGTCAAACCAGCCAAATTGAGAACTAATCAACTGATCGGTTCACTGACCCGTCTAATTTTAAAAATATTGAAAATTTAAATATTTAAAAATAAAATCTATTAATGATCAACAACCAACAATAAAATTGAAAATTTTATTTTCTACAAGAAAATACATCCACAATTACTAACAAATAATAAATTGTTGAATTTTATTTCTAAAAATAATTTTTATTATCTTATGTCACATTTTGGAAAATCAACAAAATAAATTTGAATATATATTTTAAAATGAAAAAGCAATTAACGTTATAGTTGAGAGTATATAAACTTTGAGGGATCATTTAGTTCAAGTACAAAAGATCCAGGAATAGAAATGAAAATGACTCATTCCATTTCTTAATATTTGGATCAACAAAATAAGAGCTGGAATGAAAATTTCATTAGCTCAAAAATGGGTATCAATCATTCCCTAGCATTTGCTCCTCAATCAAAAATCGATTTCTAAGAGAATCAAAAAACACGAAGATAGCGCACTCTCTTCAATATACACACTTTCTCTCACTAAATTTACCCTTTATTTGGATTGAAGTAAAATAAGGAACGAAAAAAAAACAAGAATTGATTGCAATTTTAATGGAAGCAAAATAAGAGAGGAAGAAAAGTAACTTTTATGTTTTCTTCTTTATTTTCCCTCCAAAATAGAAAGAAAATATGATAATTAAAAAAATTTGATGAATTTACATTTTTATCCTTGATATTTCTATATTAAAGAGAGAAAATAAATTTATTTTTTTCTCTTTTATCCAAACATAAAAAGAAAATAAATAAAAAATAAAATTTATTTTTCCTTCTTTATTATTTTATTTTTTCTCTTAATTTTTTTCCTTTCCCAAACAATTTCCCAACATAAGCTTATGCAAATTTGTTGTGTTTCTTTCCCCTTTTCTCTCTCCCTTTATTCTCTATACCGACGGCCTCCTCACACTGCGTTGTCACTGCCACTGTCGACGAGGACAGGCGCTTCTCCACGCTTGACAGGCTCCTTTCTTTCCACTGAGCGGTCCCCGCCGTCGACGAGGAGAGCTGCTCATCCACCCCTCAGCAGCCTCCTCTCCTCGCAGTGCGTCGCTGCTGTTGTCAAACTCGGCAGCTACCTCCTGCACGCCGCAACAGACTCCTCCTCCTGCTCCGAATTTCCAACAATTTCAATAGGTACAGGTGTTTCAATTTCCTTCTCACCAACCACTCGCACTCAAAATCACAGATTTTAAAATGTTTGAATATGTTTGCCATTTGGGCAGCAGTAGGTGAGGTTCTGTTGGTCTAGATTTTATTTAGTCTTGCATTCTTTTTCAGTGAAACATAAAATCATTTGGTGAATTAGTTGGTTGCAAGCATGCCTGTCGTAGTGGAGTCTGTTTAAGTAGTATGCTTGAGTAGTATCAATTCATAGATTGGAGGTTACACTATTGAGCTCTGCCATTTCATTTATTTGATAAGGTTCAAGAATGGCATTGCTTACTTGGTTACTTCATCTTCTAATCATGTGTCCAATAGTCATTTTATTATTTGCTTTAATTGACATGTTTTGCCGAGTTTAAAGTGTAACTATGAGAATTGAATGAATAGATACAAAAATAGAAGAAATTTTTCTCAAAATTTTGGGTGTCCCTTTAACTTTTACCATAAAGTAAATTATCTTGAAGTGAATTCTAAATTTAAGAACCCATTTTTTTGAAATCAAAATTGGTTCATTAAACAGTAAACACCTCAAAAAAGTTTTGATCTTAGATATATGGTAAGAGTGGAAAACACCTCAAAGGTCTAGACTGATGTGGATTGGAAATACATTTTTCCTGGTTGGTCTAGCAATTACTGACTTAACAATTGAATTTTTAAAGCTCCATGTTTGTTGTTTTGGGTATCAAAATTCAAGCTATATGCTTAAGCAATTATGAATGCACATTAATTAAAATGTTATTTCCAGAATAGCAACTTTATCTCTTCTGAGTTTTGAAAGATAGAAAAATCTTATGAGAAAAAATAGAGCTTGTATTCAAAAGTTTCATATACTTAAATATAACTTTTAGGTATAGTGCCTCTCCATGATTACTTAGATATATTTTCTGTTTATTATATGCTTATTGAGTTCAAATTATCAACTTCTTTACCGTTCCAATATAATAAGGTAATGATAACTTATATATATAGGATTCTCCACCCTCTAGCATATGGGACTCGTTGAAATCAAGAGTAGGCTGGTGCAGTTCATTAGGAGTTCCTGAAATCTTTGTGGTTTCTTTCATCTGTTCTAGCTTCTAAACAAGTAAGCCATGGATTTCACCATTCTAGGTTTCTTTTGGTATTGTTGTATGCAAGGCAAGGTTGAGAGGCGTGTTATGATGCATGTTGAGTGTTGAAACTGTATGAAATTCTGTCTAGTCTCTGATTCCTGATTTTGATCCCTCTGCATGTGAGATTTTTAGGGTTTATTTAGAGAATAATGGACTATAATTAATAAGGAAACAATGGATTAAGGAACCCTAAAATCATACTTTACATTCAAATTTGATAAATGCATGAATCGAGAAGTGCTTGATTCTTACTCTTGTGAATTGAGTCATGGTATGCTTTTAATTGCAAAAGTAAATATGTGATTTTAAGACTAGAATTTGAAATAAAAATGATAATACAATTTGTTTATAGTTAGATTTAGAAACCAAATTAACTAATGAGTGATAACTGGATTAATTGAGCAATTGCATGAATAGTACATTCAATTTAATTTTGTTTTCCCAAATTGAAATTACGGCACTAATTTTCATAGTTTGACTCGTGTATGATAAGTATGTCTTTTGTCGTTTTAACTTATTCTAATTAACTTCACTTTTTTTTAATTAAGAAATGTCTCGTTTAGGTCTAAGATTAAGAAAGAAATGCAATTGTCAACGGCTACAATTTTTAATTACTATTATCACTATTGTTTTTACTATGTACATCACTATGGGTGCAACCATTATCAGTGGACACTAATTAAGAGATATATAAAAAAAAAAAAAAAAAAAAAGATAGAAGGAGGTTTCGATTAGCAAATATAAGTACGCTAATACGAGAGAGTCATGAAATGTGTAAGAGTGAACTTCGTAGGAATAAACGCACATTTAGGATACTTTGCAAGATACTTAGGGATATTGGGGGTTTATGAGGGACAAATATGTCATTGGAGGAGATTGTTGTTATGTTTTTATATATTTTATCTCATCATTAGAAAAATAGGACAATGTCTACTTATTTTGTTAGAAGTGGAGAAAGTGTGAGCCGACGATTCAACCAAAATCTAAAGGCTATTTTGAAGTTGCACCCTAAATTATTGAAAAAGCTTACACCAATAATTGTTGATTGCATAAATAATAACTGGAAATATTTTAAGGTACACAAAATATACATTTGACATATAAAATAATTAATACAAAAAAAATTTAGGGACTAAATTAGTATATGTCCTTTTCCTTTCTATGTAGAATTACTTATTAGCACTAGATGGTACTAATATTAATGTGGCAGTGCCTATTAAGGAGAGACCTAAATATCGAACAAGGAAAGGTAATATTGTGATGAATGTCCTAGGTGTTTGTTCGCTTAATATGCAATTCATATATGTGTTGCCTAGTTGGGAGGGTTCGACACATGATTGTCGTGTCCTCCAAGATGCAATTTCTAGGCCTAACGGTTTAAAAATTGCTCAAGGTAATATTAATTAATAATATTTTTTTTGGTTAAAAAGAGTTGTCTTATTGGGCAAGATGTTTAATGTATTGTATGTTTTATATGCAAAGGTTGTTACTTTTTGGTGGATGTTGGATACACTAATGGTGAGGGATTTCTTGCCCCATATCAAAGGCAATGCTATCACATTAACAAGTGGAGAGGTGATAGGTAATCACAAACTGCGGAAGAGTATTTCAACATGAAGCATTCCAAAGCTGCAAATGTGATATAAAGATGTTTTGATTTGCTTAAGGGGCGATGGTCTATTCTTAAAAGTTGCTCTTATTATCCAATTAAGACCCAATGGCATATTATTGTGGCATGTTGTTTGTTACATAACTTAATTAGGAGAAGTATGCCAACACATATTGAAGAAGCTTATGAAGAAGAATTTACAGAAGATAATGATAGTGATGATGAAAATGAAATGGAGTTTATCTCAATAATTCAAACGTCAAATCATTGGACTAATTTCAAAAACTTACTTGCCCAACAAATGTTCAACAATTGGAGAGTTCACTCTAATAGATTATAATGCATTATAAATTTAAAAAGTTTAGCATAAGAGTAGGATTATGTGCTACTTTATAATCTTGTAGCAAGTTTTTTAATGAAATATTTGTTATCAATGTGCTTGGAAGAGCAGTCACTTGTATTGTTGTTTTTGCCATGTGTTTGTGATCAATGAAATATTAGCAAGTTTTTTAATGATTCTTTGTCTTTGCCATGTGTTGTTTCAATGAGTTAAAGTGGCAAGAAAATGATAAAGCAATAATTGGTTGAATGAGACTTTTTTTCTCGTTGGATTATATCTATAAATCAACAATATCATTACATAACATGTTGGCCATATATCTTATCAATTAAAAGGGAAATTGCAATTGTTAGCTTGTCATATATCTTATTAGTTGCTAAGCTTGTGATAAAACTATTGTTAACTACAACTTATGGAAAAGGAGTATGTAGTATATGATTAGATTAATTTCCACATGCTTTTTGGAATTTAATTTCTTTGTATATATGAGTACTTGTTCTAAAATCTGTAAATTTTTAGATTATTAATTTTATTTTCTCTATTCCATTTTAAAAGATTGTTAGGATGGACTCTATTAGAAATAGCCAACTAGTTTATGGTGTAGATAAAAATAAAAGGGCTTGGACTGTAGAAGAGAATCGCATTTTAATGGAGTGCTTACAATAAGTGGCTACAAAACTTATATTTAAATAAGGTAATACTTGAAAAAATGGCTACTTGATATGAGTTAAAGAATTGATGAATGAAAAACTTCTTTCCTATGGTTTGAGAACTAATCCCCATGTTGATTTGAGATGGAAAACTATGAAAATGAAACAAACTAGCATAGCTAAAATGTTGAGTAAATCTAGTTTTGTTTGGGATGATGCAAGAAAAATGATATAGTGTGAAAAGAATGTTTATGGGAAATGGTGTAAGATAACATGATTGTAATTTCATCTTGTGAGCACTGGATTATATTAATTATTGTCTCTTTTGTAACATAATATGTCTTTGTAGAAATCATATATAGGTGACATGAGTAACTTGGTTGTTGGCAATGAACATTAGTATGCTTTCTCATTTTAAAAGGCTTATCTCAAATACTTGTCTTTTGTTTTGTCATATTTATAGAACTATAAGAATGCAAAAGGACTTTGGGGTGTAACTTTTCCTTTGTTTTGTGAAATTGGAGAATTGGTAAGCAAGGACAGAGCAAGTGGAAAACTATTGAAACTTTGAAGAAGCCATAGAAAATACGGAAAGGGAGATAACTAATAAAACAAATCCAACACATGAGGATAATGAAGAAAACTCACTTTTCTTCTAAAAGATTGAAAAAGAAAACACAAGGAAGTGAGTAAGGAGCTAAATGAATTTGAAGAGTCAGGCATGGCTACTATCTTTGTCAATGTGTCAACCAACTTTAATTCCTTCATGCAAAATATAAATACTCACCTTGGAACAATGGCAAATGCATGGTCATGTGCAGAGAAACATAAACAGGATATAGTAAAGAAAAGCAATAATGTGTTGAATGAGTTCGTTCAAATTGATAACTTATCAAGCACTAAAGTGTTACAAGCTGTAGATATTCTTACAATTGAACCAAATAAGTTAAGAGTATTTTATCAAGTTTCACCTAGTCTCAGAAGACAATATGTTACCAGTCTTTTTTATGGCCCTTATGAAGTCTCTAGAATGTGATATGTTCATGATAATATTATTTAGTATTTTATTTAAACTTGGATCATATTAAATTTGATGAGTTTTTAACATTTTACTTAGACTTGTAATTTTATTTGCAATGGATAATATTACGGTTGGTGACTTTTTAGCATTTTATTTGCAATCTGAGATGATTCTCTATTGTTTCATTTGCAATTAAAATTATTCTTTATTATTTTATTTGAATTTTTAATTTTATTTGCAATTGGATTTTTTGTTACTTACCATTAACATTTTATTGTTATTATTTTTTATAATTTATAAATTTTCAAATTAATAAAATTATTTTTCAAATGTTATAATTTTAAAAATTGTATATATTAAAAATAAATATATATAAAAAATAAAATTGATTCGTATTCTTATTTTATATTCAACCAAACATGTTTAAATGGAATTTAATTCTCATTTCACAATCAATCAAAACGAACCAAATATATAAAAATAATCATTCACATTCTCATTCTCCACCTTAAATTAAACGACCTCTAAATGCAATAAATGATTTGTATAGAAAACTTAAATTTCAAATTTTAAAGACTGATTATGAAAATCAACTAAGGAACAATGTTGTCAATATACAAAAATTTTAATACTAAAATTACATAATTATCTTTATTGATCCTGATCAACTTGATCTCTTTAAAATTATTATTTACTTATTTTATTAAATTGTTGCATTAAATGGAATCTTCTAGTCTAATAAAGCAACAGCATTGACTGAGATCGCACTTTTATATTCAATGGGAGACAAAAACACTATGATGGAGATATATTTGTTCACGTTAAGATGGACATAGAAACATTGACATAACGAAATTAACAAACAAAGCTTGATTTCAGCTGTAGTTAGTTGATGAACCGGCCAAACCAAAAGTAAATAACTTGTAAACAAATTAAGCCATTATTTGCATCATTTCCCTTGTATTTCGCAGTAATATAGAAGGTGGAGAACCTCATCCCTTGCTTCCGAAGCTTTAGTTCACAATTTTCCGGCTTCCAACAGAAAACATAACGGAAACAAATGAGCAAGCCAAATACCAGAAGGAAAAAAGAAAACAAAAAAGGTGGATATTTTCCATTGCTATCAGTGATAGATTCCCTTATAACTAGCAAAGCATAAATGCTAGTTCAGATATATGAAATGATGTTTCACCTCGCTTAATCCAACAATAGTTTGAGCCGTGTCTCTAATACTATAGAATTGATCCGATACCAAGGTGCTGCACATCTGGTCATAAAAGATATTCGCCTAGGAGGAATTATGCAAGCGTAAAACAGAACAGCATAACAACCCAAAAGCTACCTATTTGATCAAAAGCAGGGATAAAACCAAATGCCTATAAAGCTTTGCGCATTGGCTTTCGAGCAAACCCTTGATTTCTTGTTATATGTCATTCAGAATTAATCATCCATATATACGATAGAAGCTTCTTGAGAGATTATAGATATAGAAAGATAAAATTGATAGGTTCCTATTGACTGCAGTGTATATTTTACAATGTATTTGATCAATGGCAGAAACAAAAACCAATTGCATATATAATTTTGTGGTCGGTTATGGGACAACTTGTTTTCTTGATATTTTTAAGAATTCACATCCTTGGAGGACTAGGCTCTTTGAGTATTATGGATATATAACACAGAGCCTTTGATAGATATCTTAGTAATTTCTGTATCAAAAACTTATTTTCTAGATATGCGTCTAATAATTCATCATCCATATATAGATGACTAGGCTCTTTAGGCATCATGAATATATAACAGATAGACTTCAATAGATATCTTAGCCTTTTCTACATAAATTGATGCACATAAATCTTATGATTATTGATTTAAACTCGTCATATAACGTGCCCAATATGCAAGTACTAGTTCTTACTTTAGCATTGCTAGGTTATTTGATAAAAACTATTTCAGATATTTGGCAATATCTTGACATCACTTGGAACATTCAACCAACTCCCAATTTGGACACATCATACAGCATATCCGACATGCAATTAACAATTCTTATTTTGGTTATGCAAACTGAATCTCATGAAGATTTGAAGCTTCCAATAATCGATATCGCACTAAGAAGGCATATCAAACAAGAGATCAGGATTGGCTTAGCTTGGTTTTTCCCGTTTAAGTAAGGAGGTAGTGCTCTTTGCAATTATCTGCTGGAAACTTTGGAATAACAGAAACAGATGGGTTTGACAAGGTAAGAAACTAAATGCTGCATCAATTCTTAACTCCCCTGACCGATTTCTACAAAGATGGATGCAGGCTAGAAATTCTTTGTTTGGAGTCAGACTTGGTTAATTCTCATAATGACAGTGATGTGGTTTGGAGAAAGCCGGCTTTTGGTCTTTTGAAGGTTAATACTGATGCTGCTGTGTTTGCCTCAAGAAATAGTATTGGTCTAGGTTGCGTGATTGGGGATCATGAAGGGAACTTGGTTAAAGCTAGTTCAGTCAATTGGGAAGGTGGGCACACTCGTCGAGGTTAGCCGAAGCGATCAATGTGAAGGAGGCTGTGAGTTGGCTCAAGGTGATGCAACTGCAGGTGGTCTGTGACATTTGCCACCTAGCCGGTGTTTCGTCTTATGCTCTAATATTTTCAGATAGTCAATCTTTGTTAAAGCAGTTTGATAATGCTCAAGTTCAGTTTGTTAGAAGATCAGCAAATGAAGTAGCCCATGTGCGCTAGGGCTGCTTCCTCTCCATATGTGTGCTACGGCTGCTTCCTCTTTCTCTGGTCTTATGGAGTGGAGCACTGCTCCTGATTGTATTTGGCTTAACAAAGCTGTGGTTCTTTTCAAAGAAAAAAAAAGAGAAACAGTAGGGAAGTAAGCAAAAATCACCGGGTTGATGCTGTTCAGCATGTTCTGGACACTTCATTAAGGACATATTCACTAGCCCAGACAGGTATTAGCATAAATCTCTTCAACATCCTCCTAATGGAAATTCCAAACAAAATTACTGTGTTCATCATTCACAACGTGCTACTTACATTCAAAAGAAGCATTTGAAACCAGGAAGGCAATTGCAGGGTAAAATAGGAGAGAGATAGCAGAAGAATAATATCAACACAAAATAATTTCTAGCATAATAGGAAAATCCAAAGATCAAGTCAACATATATAGACAAGATGGATAAGTGAGACTGCAGTAACCAAAACACTTCAAATTGATCGCAAAACAACGAATAACATTTAAAATTGTTAATTTGGCATTACTTGTGAAAACTACCAACAAAATTCAAAGGGGGTAACATAGAAGCATTTCAAACTGAACCACCATATAGTACCTCTATGTCTAAACGGCTTATGGAAGTTCTGGGAAGTCCTTTGCCCCATCATCTGGCCCCCTTTGAGCTGTTGAGAAATGAGCTAACCAGACAGTAACTTCCATTCCTCATTCACCCTGAATGCATACCACTCATAATAAACTGTTCCCCTCAACTAGTTTCTAACAAAATGAATAATATATCAATAGCACTAGACCTTTATTGCTAAACCGAAGTATCAAATGCACCTTCAGAGAAAAAAAACAAACTGAAACAAAAGCTGTGCACATTATAAGGACTCATACGATCAGTTCTAACAGCCACAGCCACTGGATGCTACTGCGCATTTACCTCAGAATGGTACATACCTTCAACCATTTCAAACACCACAATCTACCCAACAGACTGGAATCCTCGAACTACAACATCAATGAAAATAGTGTGCAATGAATTAATCAAGGACTAATCCAACTATTGGTTCAAAAATTTTAGAGTCACACAATGCCTATATTCACAGATCCACAATGTCATCCAACAAACACAGACTACGAAAACAGATTCAATGCACCACCAAACAGATACCTCCACAAAACATAGCAAAATTTAAATATAAAAAAGAAAAAAATAATAATTCAAGAAATTTCAAGTGCATTAATACTAAAATCCACAAGATATGGATACATACAGCATCATAACTAATTCATTTCATCACAAAACCCAACCAGGCTCACATCCAAACAAAACCAAATTCAAGAACTAGTAAACTTAGTAACTGCTTTAGTCCCCTCAGAAACAGCATGCTTGGCCAACTCCCCAGGTAACACCAATCTAACGGCGGTCTGGATCTCCCTCGAAGTAATAGTCGGCTTCTTATTGTACCTTGCCAACCTGGACGCTTCTTGAGCAAGCTTCTCAAAAATGTCATTAATAAAAGAGTTCATGATGCCCATGGCTTTGCTAGAGATCCCGATGTCCGGGTGGACCTGCTTCAGCACCTTGAATATGTAGATCTTATAAGTCTCCGAGCTCTTCTTCACCCGCTTCTTCTTCTTGTCTCCGACTGCGGCGCCGCCCTCCTTCGGTAGCTTCTTCCCAGCTTTTGGCTTCTTCTCCGCTGGCGCTTTCTCAGCTACTGTCTTTTTCTCTTCTGCTGGCTTCTTCTCCGCTGGTTTCTTCTCTGCCTTAGGCGCCATTGAACTACTAATTAAGGGTTTGGTGGGTTTTTTCTTTTGTTCCCTTTCTCGCTCGTTTGCAAAATGGAGAGGGTGAAGAAATGAAAGCGAGTGGGTTTGTTATTTGTATGGTTGTGATGCGTGATGTGATTGGTAGATATTGATGGACACGGATTTATGACGTGGTATACGTGGAGCGTCCATTTGAAGTTG
Organism: Omphalea diandra; assembly: GCA_949677035.1. Taxonomy (NCBI): domain Eukaryota; kingdom Viridiplantae; phylum Streptophyta; class Magnoliopsida; order Malpighiales; family Euphorbiaceae; genus Omphalea; species Omphalea diandra. The sequence continues at coordinate 19,970 of CATIWR010012042.1, forward strand.
AGATCGACGGCTTGGAGAGATGCGTGAAGGATAGGGAAGGAAGGTAGGTGGGTTGACGTGGTTAAATCTGATTGGTTACGTTTTTTTGGTTTGGATTGGTGACGAGGATTTTAAACAAACTTGACAATGGCGCACTTTTGGGCCTGGGCTTTGGAAAAAATCCGTGCACCATGCGAATAAATTATGAAGGGATTTTCTTTTTCTTTTCTAAAATGTGTGGCGTTCTTATTTAGATTCAAATCCATCCTTAAACGAAAAATTAATAACTATATTCAAAAGAAATGATATATGTGCGTCCTCTAGGTTGATTTAATTAGATACAGATGAATTAAGCTTAATTAGGTGCAACTTTTATAATTTAATACAATAATATACATATGAATTAATTTTATTTTCATTTAAGTTACACAATTGAGTAAAATAAATCTATTTTAAATTCCTTCGATACATTAGCGCATAAATGTATTTGAATACAAATTTTATTTTATGAAAAATGATTTGACAATGCACAATAAACCTTGTCTATTGAAATATATATATATATATATATATAAGTTGTACCGTTTATCATATTTAAAAGGAATGAGACCCAGTATCGTGAGAGTTATGCATAATCTAACTCCAACTAACATGTTAATTTCACTCAAAATCCTTCCCCTCATCATTTATTAACAACGTTGTCCTTAAATGAAAAATTATAACACTGAGAGCATGTTTGGCATACCAAAAAATAAAAATAAAATAGGATTTTAATTCTATTTTTATATTTGATATATAATTTAATTCAAAAATTTAAGAATATATTTCAAAAACTTATTAAGATATCATATTATATATATATATGGATATACCAAATAAAAATATTAAAATTATAAAATATTTATCTTAAAATATAATTCTATTTTTCATTCCTTAGTGTAACCAAACACGCCATAATATCATTAAACTCTGGTCTTGAGATTCATTGGAGTGTTGATTAGTTGCCACACAATAATTATTTTTAATCCAAAAACTCCATGTAAACCACAATCATATATGCTCATATATACACAAACATGC
>CATIWR010012047.1:0-32224 GCA_949677035.1 Omphalea diandra
TGCTCATCAAATTCACATATATAAGAGCTCGTTTTCTCTCTATATATATATATATATATATATATATATATATATATATATATATATATATATATTCATGTAGAATTGCAAATCATTTATGTAATAAATGTGTTCATGTGAGAATGCTAATGAATAAGTATTGGGATGTTACACAATTAATGGCTATTTTCTTACATAACCTTTTAGTGGAGTATTTAGAGATTCCAACCACCAAGTAATTTTTACTAACAAAATGATCTCCATATACAAGATTTAGTAGGTAATCTTACATTTAATGCTTGTTACAAGAATTTCATGATCGAGATATCTTAATTAAGATCACTATTTTCTTTTGATGCTAAGGATTACTCTTTTGAGATTGAGAACTTTAATTATGTCCAAAGTCTAATGACACAAGATGTTTTCTTATTGGTTCTTTTAAAACTAGCCATTAGAATGCTCTACTTTATTCAGAAGTTTAGGTTAGGATTTATGAGTTGTGATTGTGATCCTGGACCATGCTGGAATAGGAGAATGTGAAGTTCACTACAAATGGGCCTAGATTTTTTAGTTCATCTTTGAAAATGAGTCGCGGTTGCATCTTTTAATTCACAATCATAATCATCAAATTGGCTAATGGCTCCTTGGACATATGGCACACTTTAACTAGCTTTCTGGATAACTGTTGAAGGGCTTTTTAAAGTTGTTTGAAGTTCACAGTCACTACTTAGATGCAATTTAGACTATGAACTAAACTAGAGCTTTTGATTCTAGTTTTAAGCTAGATCGCAGTCGTGACATGCCATTTAGTAATTGTGACTTAGTTCTTGGTCGATATCTTCCTTTCTTAGATGCGATTTGCAGGTCAATTTTTATGACTTAGAGTTCTTCACTTCCTTTTAATTCTTAACCCATTCATATCTTAACTTTTTCAAGAATAACACTTAGTACAAACATTAGCACCTTTTAATCTATGCTGTCAAGATTAAAAATATGGTTTAATTAATATTTGACCAACCTAATCCAATAATAGCTAACCTTTAGTCTATACAATAAACCTCTTGGATATACAAACCAATTAAAAACTCTAATTTATAAAATTTTGTTTAATCATATCTACTAGAGGTTAAGGATTAAGTGTAACTCAAGTCATTTGGCTCAAGTGCACCCTCTTCTCCCTTTTAAATAATCCCTCATTAAGAAAGGGGGGCTTGATTTTTATATCAAAACTCTACCAAAATTGTTACTCAAACTCACTACACATAGAAAACCAATAACCCAAACCATCAAATGAAAGATTCAAGGTTTTGAGCCTTAACTCATGAATTTTTCCTTTCATTTAGAAGTTAAATTAATCATCTAAGTGCCTATAAGGGCAAGGAATATTAAGAAGAACATTTAGGGCCCCACGTGAGTGCTTTGATTTAGGGTTGCCCTTCAACGAGTAGAATCTTGCTTGTGACTTGATCCTTTTATTGACTATCAAGGGTTCAAGAGGATGAGGGGTCTTTATATTGGTAATAATTCTAAGAAGTAGCATGTGTTTGGATCATCATGGGATCCTTTAAGCCTTACGCAAGTTCAAAACCCTTATGTCCAAAGTGGTGGTCATCAGGAGACTAAAGATGGGACAATACATTAGTATCATTCATAAGAGTTGTGGAGTCACCATCTGACTTTGGTAAGGACAAGAATCTAGGAAAGTCAAAATTTGAATCTAGCTTAAGTCAAGTAAAATGCCCATTCATCTTTACTCTATCAAAGATTGGGTCCAAAAATTAGGTACAACTAAAGGAAGAGATTAAGCACCCCCAAACTGCTAAAATATTAGGATTTAGCCTTTAGGCATCTTTGGTTAACTTTTAACATTTTAACCAAGTTGTAAATTAATCCAATTAAGGTCTCAAGCATGCCTCTAGTACAATCGAATCAACCAAATCATCTTATCCACTCAAAAGGGATTAGGTTCATGTATCCTGGCATATGGATAATCATGCATTCATACATCCATAATCATCTCAAAAAAGGGATGTGGGTCATGTGACATGGCATAGGGTTATCATGCATTTTCATACATTTATCATATCCACAATCATCATTTTTATCATCAAAGATGGCCACTAAAACCATCAACCATGGTTTAACCCAAACAAACACCTACACCACAAAAAGTGCACAAGTTATAAATTAAAGCAAATGAAAAAAAAGAAAGAAATCTAGAAAGAAAGTAAAGTCACTAATCATCTTACCATATCTCCAAGGTCAAGGTATCTAATTAAGTATCCAAGTTTATAATTAACTCATTCCCACATCACATAAGAAATAACATAGCATCAAAATCAACTGCATGCACTATCAAAGACAAGAAATCATAAATATGCAATGCAATATACTTAGAGGGATTTCAATGGCCTAAGGCTAAATTATCACAAAAATGTCTTAGGGTTGATGAATTATCTCTTTTATTGCTCTAAAAGAGCTTAACATCCACGTACAATACTAATCATCAAGAAGATTAGCATGCAACTTAAAAGGAAAAGAATTCAAGGGCCAAAGCAAAGCAATAATATTCTTGAAAATAATCATAACCAAAATGAGACTCCTAAAGTCCTAAGAATCCTTAGTTCCTCACTTGGTTACTGTCAAATCTAGTTTAAGAAACTTAAGATAATAATCAATCAACATGTTAAGGAGCATAGAACATGAGCATAAAATGAACCTTCAAAATCATTCAAAACTTATTCAAAATTTCATTTTTGGAATGAATAGGGGTCCTATGCCATTGAGCCTCCTCCTATTATGCCAATGGAACCATAAAAGTTACTTTAAAAAAAAAAAAAAGAGAAATCCAAATTAGAAAATAGGTTTTTTTTTTTGCACACTGACCCCAAGAAGCTAGGTTGTACAACCTCTTATGATGGCTATACAACCTAGAAGGAGGGTTGTATAGCCTCCAAATTATAGGTTTCTAAAATAAAGAAAAAGAAAAAGACAAGGAGAAGTGAAGGAAATAAGGGAATCTCTGAATGCCTTTGTATGTTCTTCGCCTTCAGAGGCTTACTATATGATTTATATCCTTCAAAATGCTTAGGGATGCACCAATGAGATCAAGTTTAGGCCTTATTCTACTTTGGGAATGGTTGAAATAAGTTAGAGTTTTAGGGTTGTTGTGTTAAGTGGTGTTTAAGGATAGAATTTGGCAGATTAACCTTAGAGTTTTTTTAAGTGTCCTTATTCTCTTCAAATGGAGAGGTATTTATAGGAGTGAATGGATGCTCCAGAGCCAAAAACTATTCTAATTGCATAATGTTCATATCCAATCACAGAGAAGGAGATGATTTTCTTAGAATTAGGGTTTGCATGTAGGAAATAAAGCTAACGTTGGGTTGTACATCCAAATTTTGTGGTGTGATTTTCATCATTAGGCTTTACATCTTGAGGCGCAAAATCTAATGCTTACAATTTGCCCTCTATTTTGTGGGGCTTAGAAAACAACATTTGAGAAATGGATTTTTGAACAAGTTTTATTAAAGCAATGTAAGAAATGTAAACATTAGTAAGGATACAAAAGAATAAAACTTTAGCAGCTCTTTGAGCAGACACTAAAGTTTATTTTGACAGATTTCTACTAGGTACCATTATATTTTGTGTGATTACAACAACTCTTTAGTTGATGTTTAATATTTTAGTAGCTTTTTAGTAGGTATTGAATTCATTATGACAACTTTTCTAGTGGGTACCAGGTGTTATCGTATCTTTCAATAGATTTTTAATAGGTATTAAGGAAGTTTCGATAGCTTTCTATCATGTACCAGTTGTTTTAACAATTTTTTAGTAGGTATTGATTTCCTTCTATAGCTTGTCTGGTAGGTACCAGGTGTTCTATGTGTCTCTTGCATTTGTGATTACCTTCTTGTAGTTACCAATGTTTTTAAATCTTTTGCAAGTGTCTCAACCATTTTAGCTAGTGATTCTTGCTTAAGGATACCCCTTGGGGTTGACCTCATATTATTTTTGCCTTTTTGGCATGTCAAAGATGACTTGGTACTCTTTGACCTCTTCTAGCTATCTTAGGGGCTCATTTTTGCCCTAGAGTAGTGGACTCAGGCCTATATGCTATAAAAATTACTCTTATAGTTTCAAATATTTCTATGGTGGCAAATCTCTTTTCGGTTGTTTTCTTAAGGCTTCATGGAAATCAAGCTTGTAGCTAGAGGTTATATTTCTAATTTAATTGGCAACTTGGAAGGCCAATATAATCTTTCAGGGTTTTGATAGGAATAAGAAATTTCGATCAATTTGTTTAGTAAATTAGATGATTGTATTCACCTCTTATGCCTTACTAGGGCTATTTTTGAAAGTCGAGCTTGAAGGGCCACTTTTGACAAATTGGACTTGATGAACTAGAAAAGGGATTGGGCTTAAGAAGGTTGGTAAGAATTTTAGGCTTAAAGGGCCCAATTCAGGCCTGTTAGCTTCCAATGGTCCGTACAGACTAAGGGTGGTCTTACAAACCACTTGATGGAAAGATTCCCAAAACACGAAGCTTAGTCTATACAACCTATCATAGGTTGTACAAACTAACTCCATTACAAGAACTTCTTTGACAGTGACCCATTCATTTGTCTTATTTTTCTCTCTCTCTTTCTCTCACTCAAAGTTCTTTGGACTTAGCTCTTTAGATTCCCTTTGCTTTCTAAGGGTCGTATCATGGCTGAATACCACAACATCGATATGCTCGATATCCATAAAGAGCTTTTCGATGAGCATGTTGTTACAAAGATGCTCTTGAGTAGCTATGACCATAATGGGGCTTCTAAAGGGTGAGCCCATTAGTGAATGTAACCATGAAGCTGATTTTGATCAACTTTCACTCACTCGATGACACATTAACAATTTACAATTTGTACTGCAATAGTACAGGAACTACTACAGGAGTGTGGGCATTCTTTCTTCATTTTCTCTTGCTATTATTTTTTATTGTCTTCAATACTGTAGATTTTAGGCACTATCTCGAATTTCCTCCCTTTTTTTTCACCTGTGAATGTTAGGTTAGCTTTTAGAATATTTAGAGATAGCTTTCATAGTACTCACATAACACTCACCTTTTATTTTCAACTAAATTTATCCTTTGTCTATTGGTCTAGTTTGTCATCTCAATTTGCTTGCACTTATGTTTTTTTCCTATAATCTATATGAAAAATAGTGAGATTAGTTTATGAACACTTATGTTTTATTCTTGTAATCTGCATGAAAAGTAATGAGATTAGTTTATGAATCACCTTGTGAGGGATTAGAATGGATACTTTGAATAAATGAATAAATCATTCATTTATTTATTATGGACCTGTCTTCGTTGATTCCAGGTTGAGCCAAGTTGGCTTACGATATTTTTCTTGTGATTGATGGATTGAACTTTGGGTTTTGTTTGTCAAATTTCATTGAAAAATCAGTTTTCGTAAATTTTTCTTGAAATTTGCAAATAGTTGTTTGCAATCGGGTTTAACTACTTCTTACTTCCTAGATTATTTGTAATTTTCATTATCACTTGCACATCACAAAACACAAGACACCGGTTTATTAAGAGTAACTAAATACTCATTTGCCTTGCATTATTGATATGATTTCTCTATCCTTCTCACTTTTTCTTTTTCTTTTTCTTTTTTATTTTTATTTTTCTTTCATTTTCTTTGATGCTTGCTCATGGTTTTTCTTCTTTTCTTCCTTTCAGGGCATTACCTCCTATCAGAAAGGAACCGATGTGATAGATCTTGCTAGGACATGGTTTTAAGAGCTCAACCCCTGAGTTGTGGTTCACTTAGAGGGGATTGGATGCTCCTCCTTCTCCAAATGTTGTCAAACAAGGCTTTGAAATCGACTCAGTGATGACACATGCACTGGTTGATTGATGGGTGGACAACACCCATACCTTCCATATGCCTTTGATCAAGGAGTTGAGGATCACACTCGAGGACTTCACTTACTTGACTACGCTATACTTCTTGTGCATCCCTTTCCTGATAGGATGTGGTGTGCATGAGCCTATGCTTTGAAGGGATTACATTCTTTAGCTTCTCAAGTGCATCCCTTTAGTCAAGGGAAGTTAAACTGTCATACGCTTTAGTATATAGGCTAGTGCCCTAAGGTCACCGACTGTTGTTTTGAAAAGATGATGGACTAGCACATATGTTTTTTTCTATTGTATGCCTTATTAGGGTTTCTATTTTCAAACGCCTTTGACGTAGCCAAGCTCTATATTTTGCAAGTGTTGGAGGACCTAAGGGTCCTACATTGCTTATATTGGGATCTACAACATTAGTGTACTTATACTAGTACCTAAAACGATGCTTTAGTGGCAAGAAGTACATGCGCAGTGTCTAGAGGATACTCAATGTGAGTTTCTCTTAGCCCTTCTCTATGTCTTTATCTCTTTCTATTATTTTGGATTGATATTGTATTCATTAGCAGGCTTAGGATCTTAAGTTGGGCTTGCTAGCGGGGAATAACCTTGTGGCTGATATGGAGGAACTATCCTTGCTTCATGTTGAGACTTCCATAGTTGACAAGCATGCTCTCTTGAACACCCTTATAATTGATTATTACCATTTTATGAAAGGAAACTTATGTTAAATATAATTGCTTACTTATTTTCCTCGATGTTATACTTATAGCGGTTGTTTTCTCTTATTATAGGTGCAATGTGATTGAAGGGGCCCCATGGAGGTATGGCCATTGGAGGTGGCAAAGTTGGAGGCTATCTCTTATGGGCAACCATTGATGGTGGGATCTTCCTTCCGTAAGTCGTACCTAAGTGAGTGGGTCTTTCACTGGCACGAGAACCTGGATATATGACCTATCACTCAGCATCCACCAATACATATGTTCTGACAGCAAATTTGAAGAAGGGGGAGCTTAAGGTAGTGCTACACTTCACGTCAGGGGATAAACTCATCTATAATCAAGTTCTTTATAAGACTTAGATGACTTAGGCCTTTGTTGAATCCATTTCACTGACAAAGATGACCATCTTGGCATTTACTTGGCACGAGGCTAATGAGGGAGATAGTCCTTTAGTATTGAGCTTGGGGGATCATTGCACAGGTGGCACAGAGGCCTATTGCACCTACACCCATGCCTATTACTACTACCACTCAGGGTCACAAATGGGCCCATAGATCCACTAATAGGGGGTTAGAGCCTATGGTAGTGGGTGAGCTAGATTTCATACTGGATAGCCTGGAAGAGTCCTATATGACATCTATGACAAGGTTAATGATGTCACTACAGCTTACCAAGTCTTCTTTCACCTTCGAGCTAGCTAAAAGTACTCATATGAGTATCCTTCATTTCCATTTCTATTACATTTCATCACATTTGGAGTTCTAACAGTGTTTTTCCATTTTTTCTTATAGATTTCTTGGATTCTAGGCTGAGGCCATGTTCAAATTGGTCGCTGCCTTAAAGAGGGTTGTGATGCAGTAAATACGATCTATATAGGTTAGTAGTAAAAAGGCATATAATAATTGAAAAAGAATGCACATATACATGTTTGTGATCCATGCTTTTGTGTGATTTATGTCATAACCATCTTAACCTTCATGTATCTTCAAGGAGACGATCCAGCGTTTAATCGTGAGCTTTATGATAAGGACCAGTGCCTGGCAAAGGCTAAGGTTGAGATAGAGATGTTGACATGAGCGATCGAGGAGAGTGGATATGTGGCCGCTGACGGCAAGGCAGAACACATTGAAGAGACCCTGAGCCCTTAGGACCCCTTAACCTTTAGGATTTTTTTTCTTCTTTTCCAATTGTAACACAATACATTTTTTGGATTTTGTTGATATTTTTTGCACTGTTGTGGTTGATAGTTTAGGCAATTTGAAAACCTCTATTTTAGCTGATTGTTAGAATGATGGGACCATTAGGACATATTGAGGTGATCTCATCTCTATTTTTGTCAAACATTAAAATTTTTGGTTTTTCAATGCAAAATCTATTTTTGGCCTCTAATTCTATATTTTGAATGCATGTTGAACCATTTTTCCTTTGTTTGTTTATGCATATACATTTTGAAGTAAGCACAAGTGATTTTCAAGTTTGAAATTTAAAAAGGATGATGCCCAAATTTTCTAGAATAAGGTGCTTTGTATAACCCAGTAAGTGGCATGTATAGACAAATGGTGGTATGTACAAACAACCTAAGAGGGTTATGCAAACTTGCTTCTTTGTTTATAGCTATCAAGCATTATGCAACCCTATCTACTTCTATAAATACCCATACGCGATCCTTCTCTTTAAAACTCCCATTCTCAGTCTCCAAAACATGGCAAAAGCATTTCTAAGATTTTTCCTATCCCAAATCTGGCCTAATCTACCTTGGGTTGATCTTGTTGTTCTTCATTATCTCTTCTTTGTCCATCTAGGCATAAGTTTCCTTCTAGTGGCTTATGATTTATGGGATTCCACTACACATACTTTCCTCTTTAGGGATATAGAGATTTGCCACCCTATTAGAGGAGTTTGACATGATTGTTGAATGTCATATCATAATTGGTTACTGGATTGTTATACCATAATTAGATTTCCCAAATGCCTAGAATATGATGAAGTTATTTGACATACGGTATAAGGAGATCCCTAGGTATACGCTAGGCAAGAAGAAGATTCACATAGCTCTTTTTCTTACTCTTTACCCTTTTAGACATCATGGTCGAGTGGCTCAGGCTCGCATTATGGCAGCAATCTTGATGGGCAAGTTTCTATTACGAATAGAGGATGGTGAGATTGATATATAGATCTTACCATTTTTTGAGGAAGCTGAGTTAGGGATGACCCCCATACTGATGATCTTAGGTGAGACCATTATGGGTCTAGACAGGGCAGCTCTCAGTGTCAGCGATTCTTTCATGAGGAGTTTGTTGCTACTTCATGTAAGGATTTCTCTTGCAGTTTCTTTTTCTTCGTTTTCCTTATTATTATTTTTTTACTTTAATTATTATTTTTTATTGTCCTAATATTTGCCTAAACTGCTCTTGTGAGTTTTCAATTTGGTTGCTGCTAGTTTTTTGCTTAGGGTGCCCTTTCAGGTTTCAACCTACCATGTCTTATGTTTAATTGAGATATAACGTGACAAAAGGATTATAATACTATTTGTAAAATAGGGTAGATCATATCATTGACCTTCACATAATTTGGGTAGTCATAATGTCTTGCTAGGGACTACTTATGGCTTGTGAGCCAAAATAGATTTTAGGTCACTGCCAACATTATGTGAACCTATATGATTGCACACATAGAATAGGCCCAAAACAAAATTAGGTTTTTACTACTCTTTCTATTTATAATTAAGATAATGAGGGATATTATCTAAATTATTTAAATATCTATTTTGCTAAAAGGTTAAAACAAAATAAGATAGTATCCTATATGTAACTTTTAAGATAAAATGCTAAGTGCACTGTATGTGTGTGTGTGTATCTTTGTTGTAGATTATGGCTTTAAACAATACCTCTAATTTATCACTGGGATCGATCCTTAAGAAGGATAAATTGAATGGGACAAACTTCCTTAACTGGTATAAAAACTTGAGAATTGTTTTTAAGCAAAAAAAAGAAGGAATATGTCCTATATGATTCTAGTAAAACTTGCTACTAATGCTCCAACAGCCTAATAGGATGCTCGCACGAAGCATCTTAATGACTTAGTGGATGTCACTTGCCTCATGCTTGTTAGCATGGAATCAGAGCTTCAAAAGCAACTAATAGAAATGGAGGCTTATAGTATGGTAGGTTATCTCAAGAAAATGTTCCAAGAGAAGGCTAAATTGAAAGGTTCAAGACCATTAAGGCTTTGCTCTTGTACAAGCTAACAACTTGTAGCTCAGTCAATCATATACAAACTTGGTCTTGCCATTAGCCAAGAGTTGGTTGTTAACATCACTCTCAAATCCTTGTTTACCTTTAGGGGGGCTACCCTTTGACCTCGCCCACTGACTGGCTAATGGGATCGTCGCTAGGGTCGCTGCCCTTGACCTAGAATGAACGTTGAACATAAAATGTTAACTGCCCTAACATAATCTATTTTATGTCTTGGATATTATGCTTATGTGTTTTTGCATGATGCATGGCATGGCCTTTTAGACCAATGTGATTGAATTTTTTATTTCCTTATTTCAAGGGTTGTAATGTTTAAATATAGCATGTGTGTCATATATTTTATTAGAATAATTTATTTTATTAGTAATAAAAAATAGTATAGATTACTATTTTGTAAATTATAACTTGTAATACAGACTTTCAAGGCATAAAATAGTGATTCTTGTGGCAAAATATAGTGATCTTCAAGGCATAAGAAGACAACCATTAATGGCAACCTAGGCAAATCCATGGAAATGAATAATGGCAACCTGGGCAAATCCATGGAAATGAAGATTTACCCCTAGGAATGACCTTTTTTATCTTCATATTGGCTTGTGAAGGTCAATTTAGATTAAGGGCCATGCTATGACACTAATATTTTTATTATTGTTTGTATAGATGTTTATGATGCAATGCATGTGATGTATGAGATGCAACATAATAATACATAATAGGTTAAAATTGGTAAAATCCCTTAATAAGATTAAGTCATGAAAATGCCTACCATGATTTAAACACTTATCAAAAATTTATTTTTAAATATAGGTTTTGCTAAAGCAAATTATATTAGGCCATCTTAGTAAGACAAGATGGATAATGGTGATATATATAAGTTTGAAATGGTTCAACTTAATTAGGTTCCAAAATGGTTTTGAACATAAAGCATAAGGTGGAATGAACCAGGACATGTCATTTCAGTATCCCATAGTTATCAAAGAGTTACATAAGATGTAATTGGAAGAGTTTTACCTACACATCATCAAGAGGTTGTTGTGCTAAGTACTATGAGATTACTCGCCCTTTAATTGCTTCATTGGTCGCATAACTAATGTTGAATTTCATTTGCATAATCAACTACTTTTTTAATTTTCCAGTCAAGAAAAGGCCTCATGTAGGTATTTAACTAAATTAAGCTTTAAGATCACTTCCATAAAGTTTGACTGAAAGTAGTGCCCTAACTTCTTCGTGGCCCACACCAATGCTAGACAGTTCTTCTCCACTTGATTATATTTCTCCTCATAAGAAAGCAATTTCTTACTAAGGTAGTACATAATATGTCCATTGCCTATTTCATCTTCTGGAGCTAGCATCGCTCCTGTAGAGCTCTCTTCTATCTTCAGATACAAGAATAATCAATTTTCAGGCTTTAAGGGTTTCAGCACTGATAGGTTAGTTAGGTATTCCTTTATTCTCTCAAAGGCTTTCTGACATTGTTCGTTCCATTTCATTGGTTGATCCTTCCTTAACAAGTTAAAGATTGATTTACAAATAGGAGCAACCAAATTTTAAGTGATAAGCCAAAGCTTACTTAGAATTAGGTGAAATATGCATCTTGGCCGATTAAATATTTCAATTGTTGAAAATTATAATTGAGGGTTAATGATTTGATAAAAGTTAGTGGGAGTTAATATTTAATAAAATGCTAAATGCACTCTATATATCTTTGTTATAGATTATGGTTTCAAACAACACCCCTAATCTATCACTATAATCAATCCTTGAGAAGGATAAATTGAATGAGACTAATTTCCTAGACTAGTACAGAAACTCGAGAATTGTTCTCAAGCAGGAAAAGAAGGAATATGTCCTAAATCAATATATCCTCGAAGAGTCTAGTATTGGTAATCCTAAAGCCCAAAAGGATGCTTACACTAAGCATCTTACTGACTCAATGGATGTCTCTTGCCTCATGCTTTCCATCTTGGAATCAAAGCTTCTGAAGTAATAGATGGAAATGAAGGCTTATACTATGGTGCGTCATCTCAAGGAAATGTTCTAAGAGAATGCTTGAATTGAAAGGTTCAATTCCATTAAGGCTCTACTCTCATGCAAGTTAGTAGTTGGTAGCTCAGTCAATCCTCATGTTCTAAAGATGAAGGGTCATCCTGATCATTTATAGAAAGTTAGTCTTGTCGTTAGCCAAGATTTGGTTGCTTACAACATTCTCCAATGCTTACTCAATGCATATGATGTATTCATTATGAACTACAACATGTATAATATGGAGAAAAATGTTTTTGAATTTCATAGGATGCTCAAAACTATTAAATTGAACATTAAGAATAACACCAAAGAGGTTTTGATGGTTAATAAAGGGAAGGGTATGAAGAAGAATAGGAAGGGAAAGAAAAAGGTTACAAAGGACTTGAAGAAGCCTAAGCCAAACCTCCAAAGGAGGGAGTATGTCATTTTTGCAATGCATTGGGTAATTAGAAAAAATTACAAGAACGATCTGAAAAAGAAAAGAGGCATTCAAGTTACTGCACCAAGTATACATATTATAAAGGCCAATTTACCTTCTTCTGAATCCACTTTATGGTTATTGGATATTGGATGTGGATATTACATTTGTAATAATGTGTAGCGTCTAAAAAGGAGTAGATCTTTGGCCAAGGGCGAGGTGAACCTATGAGTTACAAACGAAGCAAAAGTTATTGTCTTATTTGTAGGAACTTATGAGTTAGCTTCTAGTGGACTTGTTTTGACATTAAATAATTGTTATTATGTGTCTACTTTAAGTAGGAACATTATTTTCAATTTCTTATTTGGACATGGAAGGTTTTGAATTTTTTTTATTAAGAATAATAAATGCTCTATTTCTTATGATGGCATGGTTTATGGTTATGTTGATCTATCGAATGGTTATTATGTCTTAAATCTTGAATGTTGAGTCCATCTATAATATTGATACCAAGAAGTATAGATTTAATGACTCAAATTATGATTATCTGTATCAATGTCAATTGGGCCACATAAATAAGAAACACATATCAAAACTCCAACAACATGGGCTTTTGAATTCATTTGATTCTGAATTATTTAAAACATGCAAATCTTGTTTATTTATTAAAATGACTAAAGCCCCTTTCACAAGGCATAGTGAAAGGACTAATGACTAATTGGTCATACTATATAGGACCATTAAGTTCAAATGCTAAAGAAGGTTTCCAGTACTCCATCTCTTTCACAAATGATTATAGTCGGTATGGCTATATCTATCTTATGAAACATAAATATGAATCTTTTGAAATGTACAAAATTTTTAAAAATGAAGTATAAAACTAACTTGGCAAAAATATTAAAGCACTTCAATCAAATCGATGTGGTGAATATTTGAGCCAATAATTCATTGATCATCTTAAAGATTGTGGGATAGTCTCACAGTTAACTCCACTAGGAACACCACAGTGGAATGGAATATCTGAATGGAGAAATCAAACCTTAATAGATATGGTTCGATCTATGATGAGTTAGACAAATCTTCTAATCTATTTTTAGGGGTATACTCTGAAACTATTGCATCCATACTAAATAGAGTTCCATCTAAGGCAATTGAAAAGACACCAAATGAGATATGGACTAGGAAATATCCCATTTTGTCTTTTCTAAAGATTTGGGGTTGTGATGCTTATATGAAGTATCAAATTTTAGATAAATTGGCACCCAAATTAGACAAATGCTATTTTATGGGATATCCTAAAGAAACTAAAGGATATTACTTTTATAATACTTCTGAGAACAAAGTGTTTGTTGCTTGAAATGGTGCCTTTTTGAAAAGAGAGTTTATTTCTAAAAGAATCAGTGGGAGTAAAGTTAAACTTGAAGAAATTTGACAATCGCAAGATAGTGTTAAACCACCTATGGAATCTCGATAGGATTTACAAGCAGTTATTGAACATATACAAGTAACATAAGTTCTAAGAAGGTTTATAAGAACAAGTCAGACACTTGAGAGATATGTATTTCTCTTAACAGAAGCAAAAAAGTGATGCTTATAGACCAAAGTGAGCCCACATCCTATCAAGAGACTGTGGATAATCTAGACTCTGAGAAATGGCTAAAAGCCATGAAGTCTAAAATGTAATCCATGAATGATAATCAAGTATAAACTTTGATTAATCTGTCTGATGGCTTGAAAACTATTGGGTGAAAATGGGTTTTCAAAAAGAAAATAGGCATAGATGACAATATGCATACCTATAAAGCAAGGTTGGTCGCAAATGGTTATGAGTAAACACATGGTATAGAACAGTTGCTATGTTTAAATCCATTCGGATTCTCCTTGCCATAGCAGCATACTATGATTATGAGATATGGCAAATGGACATCAAAACAACATTTCTTTATGAAAATCTTCTTGAGGATGTGTGTATGACACAACCAGAAGGTTTTGTTAGTCTGAAGAATTTTGGAAAAGTTTGCAAGCTTCAAAGGTCCATTTATGGATTAAAGCAAGCTTCATGGGGTTGGAATGTTTGTTTTGATAAAGCAGTCAAAGAGTTTGGTTTCATAAAAAATAAAGATGAGCATTGTGTTTACAAGAAGGTTAGTGGGAGTGCAATAGTTTTTCTTGTGTTATATATTGATGACATATTACTCATTAGAAACAACTCAATTATATTTTAAATTGTCCCTAATCGATCAGTATTGTTAGGATAATAATGAAAAAAAAACTAGTATGTGTTTGATTGATTACTATGTTTTACTAGTCATGAATATGTGATATTAAATCAAACACATAAATACATGTTTAAGAAATATTGCATTGGATCGACCCGCTATAAGAACACTACATGAATTAATTGTCATAAGTGATTCACATGCAATAGTATTTATTTAATCCTCTAACCTAAAAAAATCATAGATTCCAATATGATGAACTTCATGTTTGATATATTCCAACATTATCTTTAACTAAATGACCATACAAACTAATATTGGATATAGAGTAAATCATATAAAGGAATATAAGTGATTAAGATGGAATTTATCCCTCATATATTTATGATAAATATATATCTTTAAGCCCCTCAATAAGTTATACTGTAGAGATTGCATGACCATGTGATAATGAATTGATAAAAGCTATCAATATCATTTTACATTAGTCTACTTGTAGATTGAGAAAGAATTGAACTCTAGAAGGATAAAATGATCCATGTCTTATGTTTAATTGAGATACAATGTGACAAAAGGATTATAATACTATTTACAAAATAGGTTAGGTTGGATCATTGCCTTCAACAAAATTTGGGTGGTCATAATGTCTTTCTAGAGGTCACTTATGACTTACGAGCTAAAATAAGTTTTAGATCACTATCAATATTATGTGAACCTACAGGGTCGCATACTTAAAATAGGCCCAAAATAAAATTAGGTTTTACTTCTCTTTCTATTTATAATTAAGATAATTAGAGATATTATCTAAATTATTATACATCTATTTCATTTTAAAAGATTAAAATGAAAAATGATATTATTTTAACTGTATCTTTTAAGATACAAAGTTGGCATAAAATATCTTAACAATTAAGATATATATGAATGTTTTAGGGTTTTCAAAAATAATAACAACAGAACATTAATGTTTTGAGAAAACATTTTTAGAGAGAGAAAAAGCTTAGTGCTAACATATTTTGGATTTGGAGAGAGCCTATTTGTGTGGATACCTATAAAGGACATTCACTCTTTGGTAGCATCTAGATTTGACTTCAAGCTCGAGATAGAATGTTGGTGTAAACCCCCTCTCGACCTTCCAACAAATCTGACACTTTTCGCACGAATTGATAAGATTTTTATGCTTTCCTTTCGGTTTAATCAAATCGCATGGATCCTTAGTGGGATTTTTCATAAAAAAAATTTTGGTTTTTTTGTTGTGCATATTCTACAAAGCCCAATATATGCCTATGTAGTTTTTTCTATAGTATTTAGCACTCCCAATAACAATTTCAAAAAAAAAATATTAAACCCAAAAGAAAATCAAACCTAAAAGATTTTTTAACCAAAACATTGCATTTCTCAAAGAAATATTTTGATCAAAAGAATTTTTAACATTGTAGTTTTGAAGAAATTCTTAAATAAACTAAGAAATTATCAATACTGTAATCTCAACAAAAAATTAACAATTTAAAAGAATCTAATTACCTCCATGAAAAAAATTGTAGTAAAAATATTTAACATTGCAATCTCAAAACTACTAACATACACCAATAATATTGTACTCAAGCATTTGTAGCTCAATAATGAATTGTTCATTATTATTTATGGTTAAACAAATTCCTAAACAAATAGATGAGGAGGAAAATTTTGCCATTCATGCTCATAAAACTAATGGCAATTATATATGGAAAAAAAATAAAAAAAAAAAAGGAAAAAGAATAATAGCTACTGAAGTCAATTTGGGATTCTAGCCTAAGCCACCACCGCTATCATCACAATCACTATAACCTTTATCTACTAATATATGCCAAATATAAACCTACATCATCATTTGGTTGACCCCTCCATCAAGCTATGAACATGACGACTACTTCCTCTTCAAATTCCTTCCTTCATTGCTATCCAAATTCATGGTCCTTATCAGAGATTCCAAGGCTTGCTTGTCATTGATGCTATCATTAATGATAACTCTAATTTCGACACGTTGAATAAAGCTTTAGTTATCTGTTATTGTAATCCCATGGGTGATTATCAATGGGATTTGAATAAATTTGCTTCAATGGATTAAATATTTAGACAAGAGTGGATGAAGTATTTTGCTTTTCAATTCCTTTATGGGTTTGATTGTTTTTTTTTTTAATTTGAATTTGTTAAATACTCGCTCTATCCTAAAAAGATTATTCAATATTTCTTTTTGGCATGTTTCAAAATACATACCCACTTTATTAAACTAAGAATATTTATAATCAATTTTCCTAATGTTTCCTAATTCATTACAAGATTAGAAAAGTATCTTTATTTTTTCATTAAATATAACTGTATAGATGAAAAAATATACTATAAATTGTGAGTTATAGAAATATTAAATATTTATTCTTAAACAATGTGAAAAATAGAAGTTGATAACCTTTTTGCAACATAGGAGCATTTTTTTATTATTATTTTTAAGTATCAAAATTTTATTAAAAATGGACTTAATTGAACTTAAAATTATACCATAAAAGTTTTTTTTTTTTAACATAAAAGTTACTCTATGTCCCAAAAAGGTTATTTCTATCATATTTCACATTGGTTAACAAATTACATATAATGATTTGCCAACTCACAATTTATAATGCATTTTTCTACTTATAGCTTAATTATATTTATTGAGAAAATAAATTTTTATTAATTTCATAATTAATGAGGATAAATTGAAAAAAGGGATTACAATTAATGAAAGTATAGATATATTATGGGATATTTAAAAATGAAAAGTGAATAATACTTTTGAGATAGGTGTGGAATTTTTTAAAGGTTGAATACAATTTTGAGACTAATTGACCAAGAATACCATTTCGGGATTGCTATCCACATCAGTTGTTTAAATCACTCACTTTGTAATTGATTTCTATGTTTTAGAGATGTTGATAATTTAAGGTAAAAGATTTCATTTACCTTTTGCCTTTTATGTTTCTCTCTCTTTGTTATTTGCCATAGTATAAAAAGACAAAATTGGATATCTACTAAACCCATAAAAATTTATTCCTCTTTTTTGATTTTTCAACTCCACTATTCTACCTAATTACTCTCTCTCTCTCTCTCTCACTCACTTAGTAACACACACATTTCTTTCATATTTCTCTCTCACAAAAATAAATATTGAACAACAACTAAAACCTAGACAATTATGCAAAAGCTAGAACTTTTATGTTTTATTTGAAGTATTAATTCGCTAACTCAATTCTTATTTTACCTTATTATTTTAATCACTCATTTGACATTTCAATAGTTATTTTCTAAATGTTAATTTAATTTATTAAAAATTTGAAACTTTACACCTTAATTATTATTTTAAAATATAATTCAATAACTTAATTTGGTAAATATTTTTAAAAAATATTATTCACCATCTGTAGCTAATGTGAACAAAAGAAAAATATTTACCACATATATGCTCAATAAGAGAATTAAAACTTTAAATACAAATTGATAACTTAAATCATAATATTTTTAATTAAATTATAATTAAAAATGTAAACAAACTATTAATTAATAACATCATAAAATCAAATGTAGTATCTACTTTAAACAATAAACTTGTTTAAATAACAAGAATCATGATGACGCGCATGAATACCTCACCATAAGCTTCAATGTTGATAGAATTTACAAGTCACTTCACCCAATCAGCTTCCTTCATCATGATTGTGAATTTTTTAGCATTGGTAATACTAATATCCACCTTTAATTTTTGTTGACAAAAAGTGAGAATTCTAAAGTAAATAAAAGTAATTACCAAAATTGTTTCAAAGCAATTTACCTTCAATATGAAAGAAGTCAAAATGCATATTCATTTGTAAATACAATATCATTTAAAAATTTGAGAAAGAAATTACTAAGTGAAAATTTAGAAAGTAATTGTAGGAATCTATAAATAACCCATATGTATTCTGTTATATATTGTTAAATTTAAATTAATAAACAATATTACCATTATATATACCAAATAATTATTTGTCAAAAAATGAAATAAAGATGACTCTCCATTCTTTGCACACTTGAGTTTACATTATCTGGTGAAAATCTTTGGTTGACGTTACTTTGATTCTAAAGAAAGTAAAATATATCATAGTGTTATAACAATACAGAAATAAATAGTTATATTTGACAACTATATTATATAAATACAATTATTTGAAAAGGATTTCTCTTTCCAATAATAGTTTCTTCAAGATCTAGATACACCTATATAATTGTAAGTGAAAACAAATTACTAACAAATAAATAAATATTTGTTAATGATAGACATATCATTAGTTACTGACTTTTTTTGCTTCTTTGATACCCTTTTTGCGTCCTTGTTCTCCATACTTGAGTCTTTTAGGAGCTCCTTTTATTTTGGATACTTCTGGATCTCGTATCATCACATTACAATCAACATTTTATTTGTTGCAAGAATGTGGGTGCTCATGATTTTCTCTATAGCCATTCATAACTTCACATTGCTTCAAAGTATTTTTCAAAGCATGGAACACAAATTTATAACTCTCATTAATAATTGATCCTTCCTTCCTTAATATGGTGGCTAGTTGAAATATGTCACTATATCGTTCTTCTTTATTGGTCTGAAGTACTTTTGACATATGCCTTTTGTAGGAGCTCTTTCTTTTATCTCTAGTCCACCGCTTCAAGATAGAATGAGAAGGAACATAAAATACACCTATATGGTGGAGCACATATAATGGATGTCGATGAAGGAATCCATTGCATTTAAATGAGTGACATAAACATGTAATTTTCTCCTCTCTAGCTTCCCAACCTACAATGAAGTCTTTATATTTTTCAAAGTCATGAACTTTGAAAATTGTAATCAATCTATCTTCTTGCTTTGCTGGATGATAGCCAGATAATCCCAACACCTATATCTGAAACTTCTTCAAAACTTTATAGGGGTAAATTGATGATATTTGCTTCTCAAACAAAGATCTGAAACAGGATTTTTTTATCCAGAGTTTTAAAATTTGTAAGATTTTCAGCTTTCATTTTTATCTTGTAAAGCAAGAACATATTTGTCAATGAACTCCTTTAACGTAATCTTTTTTATTCACGTACTTATCAAAGAAAGAATTGATACTTTCTAATCTTTGGGTAGTTGACATACCTAAGAAAAATATTATGCTCGTATAAATCCTTATGTAACATAAGTAAATAAAGCATAAAAATATAAATAGTTAGTACAACATAGCTGCAAAAAAAAGGTATTTCACATGTAAACAAGCACCTAATGTTGACGGTCTTCATATAATGACTTTAGTCATTTATCTTCAACTAAATCAAATTTTGTTACCATCTTGGACCATCTTTTTTTCAAACTGCTTTATAGTTCATGACTTGTAAATGCATTTGTTAAATGTTCCCATAAAATCCTCATATTTTCTAAGAATATGACCAAGTTTCTCTGGTACCTTTCTCAATATATGCCATAAGCAATGACGATGCTTTGCATTTGGAAAAACTTGTTTTATTATTGTCTTCATTACTTTATCTTGATAAGTTATAATTGCAACTGGAGCTTTACCATCCATGGTTGTGAGCAATTTTTCCATTAACCAAAAAAAAGTTGTAGTCTTATCTACAAGTAAGGCACATCCCAATACTATTAACTGAAAATGATAATTCACTCCAATGAAAGGAGCAAAAGGCATCTTATATTTATTTGTAATATAAGTAGCCTCAAATGAAACCACATCATCAAAATTTTAATAGTCGTTTTTCCCCTTTCATGTATCCAAAATACATTTTCCAATCACTGTTCCTTTATCAAAATCAAATGCATAATAGAAATCAGGATCTACTTCTTCCATTTGCATAAAATATTCAAACATTGCATTAGCATCACCTGATTCTAAGTCTAAATGTTGCTCTCTGTCAATATGATTTCTAACATCTTTCTCCAAACAACTGTTGCATATCCACCATATTGCTTTGCCATAACAACAAATATTTTCCTTGTTTACACTCCTACGATATGTAAAACGTTGATATCATTCTTTTATGATGTTGTAATATTTCTATGACAATGGAAATAATAAAAATGATTTGGAAAAAGATCATGATTATGATCCTTAACAAAATTATGAACGAACCATTTACCATTTTGTCTCTTTTTCAAATGTAATTTTGCCACACAACCAATTTTCAAGCAAGGTCGAGGATTATTCACATTTGATGCTCTTTTACTCCCATATTTTGTGCAAGCATACTTGACATCAACGAATTCTTTTGAAATTTTTGAATGATGAGAAGCTTTTGTTGAAACTCCAATCCTAAAATTTTAGCATAATTCTTATAATAGGAAAATGCCTCAATGTGTGAATCAAACTTCATACTAATATGTTGATTTGTAGTATCATATTCTTCAATTTGACTATTCATCTCATTCTCAAGATCATATTGTTCCTCTTCAACATTATCTTCATTAGTAGCCATTAGAGTGGAAACAAAAATCAATTTTCTCACTTTAATTTAAATCAAACCCTATGAATACCGATAAAAAATAATTTAAAAATTTTAATTGAACAAGAGAAGATAACAAAAAAAATAGCAAGTAACAAATAAAGTTATATAAATGTGAATAACAACATCAATTAACATAGTTGTAAACACATTTAACAAATATAAAATTATAATTCATAATCTAACTACTAAAAATATATAAATTAGATCATTGTATTTAACTTTTTTTTATCCTATTTTAGAATAATAGTGAAATTCAATTGAACTTTGTTTAAAAAAATAAAGGTTATATACATACCTAGAAGAAAAGACCCAAATTTGTTGATGCTCAAGTGCATTTTCTGATAAGTATTTGATGAAGACCAGCTTCGAGTTTGTTCTCTAATTTTTTTTTTTTTTAATGTATCTAGCAATATTTCCTCTCTTTTTATATGTTTCCCTTCTTTTGTTTAATACATACTAGGTTTATCCCTATATTGTTGCAAGGTTATAATAACAATTTCATTTACTATGTGACTTAAATTGATACAAATTATCAAAAAAATATTTATATCAAGTAAATAGTTAGTGTTGTAATTAGTTTAAACTCATAAATAAAAAAATAACTATAATTAGTTGAATTTTGATGAGATAATAAAAATCAACATAAATAACAAATTGACAACAAATAAAAATAGACATAAGGATTAATAAAAATTAAGTGATTGTGTATTTTTTAAGATTGTATGGAAAAATTAAGTGATTGCATAAAAAAAAATTAACTAAACTGATTATAAATTTTTCAAGATTGTATAGAAAAACTAAATGAATTATTATCTATTCATTCTATTTCAAAATATGTCGTTTAAGGTATTTGCACAATGATTAAAGAATTCAATTAATACATAAAGAAAATATTATATTACCCTTAAATAATTGTCTCCAATATTTATTATCAATTAAGAGTATATGCTTTATATAATAGTAGAATGAAAAAAAATAGAGAAACTTTATAAATATTTATGAAACATTATATATTTTAAAATAAAAATTTGTAACCGTAAATGATATATATTTTGACATGGAACAAGTATATTTTTTAAGGTTGTATTAAAAAATAAGTGTTTAAAAATATCCATTTAAACATATTTTATTATGTCAACTAAAGAGAATATAGTGGAAAAAAACTGAGAGAAGTGAAGTGTATAAATGCTCACATCAGCTATTTTTATTTTAATAATGTTCAATAAATTTTGGTTTAAGAAACTTGAAAGAGAGAAAAGAAATATATAGAAATAAGAGAAAAAAATAATTAGGTTAAAGAAGTGATGTTAAAAAGTCATAAAAGATGAATAAAACATGTAAATGAAATATTTTAACTTAAATGGTTAGCATCTCAAAATGTACAATAACTAATTAAAGAGCGAGTGATTTAAACTACTAATATTAGCAACTGTGGTTGGCAATCCTTCTCACTCAGTTCAGCGCTGCTTCTAATGAACGGTTGTAGGGAAGCGGGAAACGCCGTCCAGCCCGCACGCATTGATTGTGGGAGCCTGGAGGGATGGAAGCCTAAACTAGAATGGAGATGTGGCGTCGTCGGTAGGTTAGTTTTCGCCTGTTATGGGCATTAGTTTACAGAAACGAATAGCATCTGTATTTTTGTTTTTTGTCTTTAATTGATGTGATGGACGAGGCAGAGAGGAGCTGGCGCATTGGAAAGAAGAAAAAGCAACAGGAGAAGAGGAAGACGGAGGTAAGTTGTATCGATTTCTCCATATCTGCGCCTCAAAGAGAAGAGCCTCCTAAATCCATCATCAACCTTAATCCCGCTAATGGTGGCGGGAATTTTAGCGATGTGAACGAGACAGAGGAGAAAAAAAAGAGGAGGAAGAGGGTGGTTTCTGCGTATTTTGACAAAGTAAAAGATAGAAAATCAAAGGATGACGATTCAAGCAATGCAAAGAGGGAAAATAGGGAGAAAGAGAAGAAGGACAAAAGAGTCATTTCCCAGTATTTTGATGAACAAAAAAACGGCGGAATATCCAAGGATGACCAAATTGACAACAACAATTTAAGTATCGCAGAGAAGGAAAGAGATGATTTTGTTTATTCGCGTTACCGACGTGATGACAAGGAGAAGAAGAAGAGGAAAAGGGATGAAATTGAAGCAGACAAGATAAGAGATTTGGCGAAAGAAACAACGCGAGAAAAAATTGGCTTTCAGGATGATGAGAAAATGCCTACGGATTTGTCTAGTGAGAGAATTGTTGCTTCTAAGGGGATAAGGAGTCTTGAGGATGTGCTTTCAAAATACGAGTACAAAGGTGGTGATCGCCGGGTTGTGAATTTGAGAGGACAGAAGAAGATTCCAAGGCCACCAATTCGCTCTCCTCATTTTATAACGGTTACGAAGAATGGAGACAGAGATGGAGAAGCTAAGAATAAGATGAGCAAGGAAACGGAGAGAATCCAGAAGGACACTGAGAATAAGGGTGTTCCTTTGGCTGATGTAATTTATGGCAATGTGGAAAACCAAGGGGTCGAAATTGGGAATGCATCTACCATTAGATCGATGGAGCAGGAAACACTACACAGCAGATCCCACACTGATGGTCTTGAGTTTTCTTCCTATTTGCATACACATGCTTCCATTGAGCAGCAATTGTCATTGAATGTTAGACAGGTTATGAAATTGAAACTTCTAAAACCATGTGAAAGTGCTAGTCTTGCAGTTCGAAATGTCTCCCCCTACTTCAAGACAGTACCCAAGGGAAAGGAAGCTGCAGATAGCAGATTGAATGACAGCAAATATGTGCAGAAAAAGTTATCAGGAAAGAGCAAAAAACCATGTGAGGGAGCTGAACATCTTGTTCAAAGTGTCTCCACCTGTATTGAGAAGGTACCCGTGGAAGAAGAATCTCCAAACAGCAGCATAATCGATCCTAAACATGGGCAAAAGAAGTCATCCAGGAAGAGCAAAAACCCATGTCAGGGAGCTGGTCCTACGATTCGAAATGTCTCCCCCTACTTCAAAAAGGTGGCAAAGGAAGACAAGGTTGCGGATAGTAGTTTGACTGACGGTGAACATGGCCAAAAAAAGTCATCAAGGAAGAGGAAAAAACCATGTGAAGGAGCTGGTCCTACAAATCCAAATATCTCCCCCTACTTCCAGAAGGCACCCAAGGAAGAGGAAGTCGCACATAGCAGATTGACTGACAACAAACATGGGAGGAAGAAGTCGTCAAGAACGGACAAAAAACTTTGCGAAGGAGCTGGTCCTACGAATCAAAATGTCTCCACCTACTGCCAGAAGGTATCCAAGGAAGAAAAAGTTGCAGATTGCGACTTGACTGACAGCAATCATGGGCAACAAAAGTCGTCAAAAAAGAGGAAAAGATCAGCTAGAATTAGCACTGTTCTTTCTGCTTCTCAAAAGTATAATGAGGCTTATCAAAGAAAAACTCCAGATATCACATGGAAGCCACCACGATCTGAAGTTGGACTCTTGCAAGAGGATCATGCCCATGACCCTTGGAGAGTGTTGGTAATATGCATGCTTCTTAATTGTACAACTGGTACACAGGTATTCTCCTGGTCTTTTTCGTTATAAGCTATATTTTTCAATTTGTGTTTATGTGCTAGCAAACTTTGTCAAACTTGATGTATGCTAGTGTGCTAGCTGACTTGTTAAAACTTAGCATTCTTACAATGAAATGCCATGATTATAATCTGTATAAGCTGGTCAAATTGCTTTGGCAACATGACTGGTTGCTTTGACATTGTGGGAGGAAAAACTTGGTCGATACTCAATATGCTATATTGTTTACATCTGTATTCAATCATACTCGACTTCTGCTTTTCTTGTCTCTTTGCTTGTTAATAAATACTAAGGTTATAGCAAACATGTTAAATATCGCATAAAGGACCATTTTGTTCACCGAATTATTTTAGAAAGTTGAATAAGACCCAAATTAACTTTTGGGTGAATGGAAAACCTAAACTTGCCAGTTTGGGCTACTTTAACCCAACAGTAGCTTTAACATTGAGCGTGAAATGCGCACGGTCAACTGAATTTTTCTTTTTTTTACCAAAAATTATATTGTATATCATGAAAAGAAAGAGTACAATTGATGACAACTTTTAAAACTGGAAAATCTCCTATTAGTGGCACAACTGTTTCTGCATTATGTTTGATTTAGTCAGTTTGTGATCCATGGGCGATGTATCTATCAAGAAGCATCATTGGTCCTTCAATATACTTTTGATTTCACCTACTGAAACCTATGTCGAATTTCATATCTGCATTCATGATTGAGAAACCTCATCATTCATAAATATACAACTTAGAAATTATAACAAGTTCATATTGAGGAAAAAATCAAGCATGTTCAGATTGATAAAGTGCAAAGTTCACTTCAAATGAAAGATCTATTAACCCAAACCGTCCCCTTCCCCCCCCGCCCCCACAACGCAAATGCTATCATGATAATCAATCACTAATTCAGAATCACCTTTAACCTTCAAATCCTTTTACCTTCTTTAGGGGAATGTGGACATTTAACCATAAATTGATTCAAAAAACTTCTTAGAGCCTTTGTGAAGGAACTGACCAAAGGGTTTGTATTCCCACTTTTGCATTTATAAATTCCTATGTAGCACAAAAACTTTTGTTGAGTCATGTTTTTGCGTTTCCTTATTTTTTTTTTTATGTTTCCCCCACGTTCTCTTTTATAAATTTTAAAAAATATCTTTCCCCATGTCTGTTTCCATGTTTTCCCATTTCTACGTTTCTGTTTCCATGCAACATCAATAAGCTCTATTGAAAAATGGTCTATGAAGCCTTGTATTGCCCTTGATTGTCCTCAGGAAGATTCCTCCCACATTTCTTTCTTGTAGGCAAAGCTTTTATGATACTAATAACAAATGAGCCATTCTTTTTTACTTTCTTGGGTGATTTGGAAAAATGAATCCTGCAATGCGGCCAGTAAGAGCAAAAAGTATGACAGAAATTGATAAGACATCTCTCCATCAATAAAAGCCAATATAGATTGAATGGCCTGATAATCCTTTGGAATAGATAGACTAAAAAAATATTATATCAAAAAAAAAAACCCCCAATTAAAAGATAGAAAAACTGATTGGTTGTTACTCATTTTGCAGCCTAACATACAAGGATAAGATTAAAATAAGTTTCATGCATATAAACATATGTCTAACCAATTTAAATAAAGGTCTTCATTTTATAATCAATTTCTCCTTTTTTTTTTTTTTTTTCTCCCTTATTGCCAATGGAAAATTGTTAGATAGTTAGAATTCTTAGTGGGCTTTAATTTACTTGACCTTGAGGTAGCTCAATAGATGAAAGTAAATTATCAAAGTAGATATTTTAGTTTATAAATTAGATGAGATGTGACTACGAGATGGATTAGGTGATAATTTTTTTTTTCTGAGCATATATTGCCTCATCATTTCCTCCAATGGTATATGATTAGATAGCTCATCTAAATCATATAAAATCAATTAAGTAGGATCCATTACCTATAGTATAAAACATATTCATATTATGACGACCTTCAAATAGCCTAACAAATCAACCAGTTAAAAAGAAATGACTGATTATTTTACCTTAGGAATGGACTGATTATTTTATACCATTGATGCAACTGCTTCAAATTGTATGTCTTATTGTAGGTTCGCAAAGTTATAATAGATTTCTTCACTTTGTGCCCTGATGCACTAGCTGCTACTGAGGCCGCAACTGATGAGATTGAAAAACTAATAGAACCTCTAGGTCTGCAGAAAAAGAGGGCTATGATGATACAACGGTTATCGCGAGAGTATTTAGGGAATGACTGGACCTATGTGACTCAGCTGCATGGAGTGGGAAAGTAAGTCAGTTCCTACCTCTATCTTTTAAGATAGCTTCTGCGTCACATTGAAAACTCGGAACTTATCTTTTGTCGGACTTTAATCGCTGATTGTTCAGGTATGCTGCTGATGCATATGCAATATTTTGTACAGGGAAGTGGGATCAGGTTTGTCCCACGGATCACATGCTAAATTATTACTGGGAATTTCTTCATAAGATGAAGAATGTTTCATCGTAGATGTTTCTTTTATTTATATTCTACTATTTTGAATTGTCTTTCATTGTAAATGAATTTCCTTTTTATTTTATTTTTTTCTTTAACATCTGTCCATTGTCCAACCAAGCTAAACCAGTGTCTTCAATTGGATTGCTATCCCTCGGCAGCTGATGTTATCCCTAAATCCTTATTTTTATCTGCTAAAGGGAGCACTTAGATGTGTTGGATGTTAGAGTCGTAGGTTCCACATTGAAAATTGTTTGGTTTCATATTGAATGTAAACAAAAGAAATCAAGGATTAATATAACATTTGAGACCTTAATATTAGATGTTGAGGCTTAAACATTATATAACTTTTGTTTATTTTCAATGGAAGATCTTACGAACCTAATATTGGTTATCAACAGTCGGCAAATCGGCTAAACGTAGATTTCCATTATCTAAATAAACCCTGCAAGTCCTGGACTTTCTTCCCATCTGTCAACGGTCAACCCTTACCTATCTATTATTATTATTATTATTATTATTTGTTTTTTAAAGATCTCTGATAATAGAGGAGTTATGTAGAGGATTTATGACCACTCATTTAAAACGTCTTCAAAACAACAATAATTTTCTTTCATTTTGAAAGAGTATTTAGTATATGTGATATATGTAGGTAATAGAGATTTTTCATTAAATAGTTAAGAAATATTGTTTAGTAAATTATATAAAATAGCAGTTGATAATAAATATACCTTAATCAATTACAGTTTTTATAAGCTTAAATTTAAAGTTTTTTTTATGAAGTTTTGTTATTTTAACTAAAGAAAAGTCAAAATTATCATTATGATACAAATGTAGGTAACTTATCACAAATCGATATCTAATCTTAATACCTTTGCCTAGGATCATTTGAAGAATTAAGTAAGAAAACGCTAATTCTCAACAAGGCTCTTAAATAACTCATACTTAAATAACCTTAGTTATGAAGAATTAAATATTGTTTAATATAAATCTAAAATTAACCAAGTCAATTTTAAATTTAGATTAAACTAAGTTTGAAAGCCTTTACTTGATAAACTCACATAAGTTAATTTAAGAACAAAAGAAAGGAAATAAAACCTCCTAAAAATTGAATATTATTCAATAATTATGAAGGGTACACATTTTTCAGGCTTAGGCATTACAAGACTTAAAATTTGCTAAATCCTAATAAGCTAAGTAGTATTTAGCCAAAAGGAGAATCCTCTTTTAAAAACTCTATCTAATGTTCCTAATCAAGAAAACAATTGAAATCCTAAACTAAATAGGAGATAGAATTCGGCCAATAGAAGACAGATAAGAAAGATAATGACATCTCATGACAATTAAGCAAATCTTTGACTTTTCTTCTCATTCTTGGTAGCTAATCCTCATGCTCTTTTAGGGTGTATGAATGCCGCTAAGTAAACTTGAAAGTTTTTTGAAAGTTTTTTAGAATCGTCTAGTATCTTCATAGAACCTCCTAGAATCTCTTAGATCATTTTAAGTGCAAATTACTCCATTTGAAGAGTTTGATTTGAATTCTTCATCTTAAGGGTCAAAACGTGAAATAAGGTGCATAAATGACTATTTTGCCCTTATGTGGAAGATGCTCCATTCGCATGTGTACTGGATTTCTCCATTCCAAGCTTGATTTCTTTCCTTACAAACACTCTTAAAGCTTCCTTGAACTTCTTCATGTGTACCTTTGTCATTGGTCCTTTATATTTGAGTTACTCAGCATGCTTGGTGTTTACTTGGTTTGCATCAAGTTATTTCTAATCCTTTCCATTTTGGTTTTTTTTTTTTTAAAGTTTTGTGCTCTATTTCTAATGATAAGAATAGTTTGACTTGTTCATCATTTATATACTCAACATATTATATTTCTTATGTTTAACATAATGTTTGGTGTAAATGATTTTTTATAAATTATTTTTATTTATTTCATTTGTAAATTTAATTTTAGGGTATTTGATATAAATGAAGATTTATTTAAAATTTTATCTCATTAAATCTATGAAATTGGTTACAACTAAACCAAATTATATCACATTTGATAATATTTCCAAATGAATTTTAAAATTGTTCATCATTTATATTATCAATTGATTTTTTTGATGTTTAACATAGTGTTTGATATGAATAAAAATTTATTTGAAATTTGATTTCATTAAATTCACAGAACTAGTAATAACTAAATTAAATTCTACTAAATTTGATAAAATTTTTGAATGAATTTCAAATTTAAGAGGTTTTTTTATTATGATAAAAATATTCTTGATTTAAATATATTTTCTTCTTTCTTTCTTTCTCTGTCCCTCTCCATCTTTTTTTTTTCTCTCCTTATTTTGTTTTTCTCTTTCTTTCTCTTTATTCCTCATGTTCATCTCTCTCCAACATTAAAGCTTTTCTTAAGAAAATGCTATTCTAGAATTTTTAATGATTGTATATGTAAAGCTTATTTTATTTGAAATTAATTTTATTTATATAAATATTTCAAATATTCATGTTTATATAAGTTCTTTTTTTAAAAACAACATACATCAAAGGCATTTTTGAGAAAATAAAATATTAAATTGAATTTGATTAAAAATAAAATACTAAATTGAATTTTACATTAAAATCAAACACTAACCATTATTTAAAATGATTTCTAAAATTGTTATATAACACTCCAAACATATAAATTCATTTATAAAAGAATTTTATAAAAAATTTATTTGTAAATGAAATAAATCTTATATTGAATTTAAATGCAACATAGTTTAAACATGTTTTGATTATGTTAAATGAACTAGCAAAAATCAACCAGAGTGCAACTTTTCCAATGAAATTAATTGTGTTTAAGCGCATGCTAGATTCATGATGCAAGTATTAATTATAAAATATGATTTTCTTTTTACAAGAGTAAAAGTGTTTTAAAGCTAATGAACTTTTTATGTTTATATTTATAATACAAGTCCTTATTTCTCCTCTACTCATTCTTAATAGTAGCAATTGGGTTGTGTGCCTGTTGCACTTTCTCATCACCAAAAGGTGGTCGTTTGTGTGGCTCTCTTCCACACTTTTGTGTGGTTGGTTTGTGTATTTGGTAGGTGTTATAGATTGTGCTTTGGATTGTAGTTATCTAATTATGGATCTTGAGATGTTGCTACAATTTTATGCTCATCTTAATTTGCAAGACTCCAACAATGGACAGATCATCTAGGTAAGGTAGGATATGCAGATAAATACCTCTCAACAGATTGCCAAATGTCTTATGTGCAAGTTTCTATGACAGATCATCTAGGTGAGGTAGGATATGCAAACAAATACCTCTCAATAGATTGCCAAATGTCTTATGTGCAAGTTTCTATCTTCTAAAGTTGTGAACATCAAAGCCTTTCAGTCCTTTATGCCTAGGATTTTGTGAGTTGTCCATGGTATTACATTATACCATGGACTTTTGATAAGTCTTGGCTTTCTTTGTCATTTATGACAATCAATAACCTGGTGACATTTGTTTTGATAGCCAATTTTTAGGTGCAGTTACATAATGTACCTATTTCCCTAATGTAACCTAACATGGCTTCCATGCTTGGTAGTTAAATTAGTGAAGCTAGAGGTGGACTGTGTAGTTCAGAGCTAAGTTTTAGCAAATTTTTACAAGTTTGAGTATAGGTTAATGGTATGATACCATTGAAAAAGGGGATTATTACTAAAGGTTGCTCTAGGGTTTCCTCCTACTCTTATATTTCTTTATGAGTGGTTGCTTGACTTTTTTTTTCTTACAATAAAATTAGGTATATTCTTTAAAAATATGACTAATATGATATATAGTAAAGGATGAGGGCAGTTGCTTTAAGGCTGGGGAAGGTAAGTTCCTCTAATTATGGTGAAGGGTGTAGTTAGCCTTGGGCTAATGATGATGTCAACTTAGAGGTTTATGTAGATTGTTTTGCATCATAATTCATATAGTTCATAGCTTAATTCCTCATTAATCCATGCATTCATGACATAATTTTACATATAAATGGAACTATGCATGGTATTTGATGTTTTGTAGGTTTAGAGAGAAGAAAAGCATCTTAAAAGGAAGAACAAAGAAGTACACTATCGTGCTTCGAAAGCATATGACCATGTCTCTCTTAACCATGAAAGAAATATAATGAAACCAAAATGCACGACCATGAGGTACAATCGTGCATCTTGGAAAGTTATGTGCCTCATTAAACTCTAACTTGTAAGTTGTAATCTTCCCAAGATGTTTTCCTCCCTCCCTTCCCTCCAAAGCTTTATGCTTTGGAGACACCTTTGAAGCATTATTTAAGGATGCAAATCACTAAGAATTAGGGCATGACGACTCACCTAATCATTTGAGAAAGAGTAATAAAAATTTAAGGAGGTATTGAGGGAGCAAGGCAAAAGAAACTTTAAGGAAGAAGATATAACCAATCAAGGAAATTTAAAATTGAGTCCAGGGCTTTTATTATTGTTGGTTTCATTATTCTCCCTTCTTCTCTTTTCTTTATCATGAACTAAAATCCTTAAGGTTAGGGTTGTAGATGTATCTTATGTCATAGCTTATGGATTTTCTAATCTAAATCCTTTTGGTTTTTCATCCATTCTATGTGTTAGTAATTATTGATTGCTTTCTGATATTGATTGATTGGTCATTAATTATATTTAGCTATATGAATAAACTATTAAAAGATGTTTTTCATGGAGTGGATCTTCAATAATTCCCATGCTTTGTTATGTGTTGAGAAACTTTTAATAGAGTATTGCTATCATTAAAAGTCTTATACAAAAAGGCAAGTGAATGACATTTAGCTTTTGTGTCGAGAGACCTTTAGCTTAACATATTATTGTATTTTGATTAATATTTGAGAGAGATTAATTGATTACCTTAGTTACTTAATAGTAATACTTGATAAATGAATCAATTATATGAAGGTTAGAAATTCATTAAAAAATTAGAACTTGGATGCATTGCAAGATTTGCAAGCTCAAGTATCATTTCTATCTAAGCAATTAAGTTTTTAATTATAATGTGGTGTCGTCTTTATATATATATATATATATATATATATATATATA